>CADDIJ020000448.1:0-29781 GCA_902809745.2 Tetradesmus lagerheimii | reverse complement strand
TCGGTTATTGCGCCTGTGGTGCCGACGCCAGCAAACTTGCCGGCATGCTAGAAATGCACCACCATGTGCCACAATGTGCTTCTGCGTTCACTTTTGGTCTCCCGGTGCCAACTCTCCGCCTGTGGTTCAAAAGAGCCTCATGACAAGCGATACTGCCAGCAAGATGCCGAAGCATGCATTGTGCCACTGCGGTCACTGTTCGTCTGCAGGTGCCAACCCTCCGCCAGTCATTGTGCCAGTGGTGCCACCACCAGCACATTCCATTCCATCAACGTACCGTCATGTGCCATGATATGCTGCGTGTTCACTTCCTGTCTCCAGTTGCCGACGCTGCGCCTTCCTTTCGAAACTCTTGACAAGTAAACCTGACAGCAAGATGCCCATACATGCATTGTGCTGCTATGTTGTCTGCAGGAGCCAACCCGCCACAGGTCATTGCGCCCGTTGTACCGCCGCCAGCGCCAACACCTGTACCGCCAGTGGTGGCCGTCCCCCCCCCTCCAGAAACAGTGAGTTTTACTCATTTTTGCAACATGGTGACAGTATTTCTGGATACTGCATGATTGTAGCACCAGTGGCATGATAAGGTGTTGCAGTGGTCGGGACAGTCTAGCAGCATTGTGCTTAATGGGCAACACTTTTTGCTGCGCAATGTCTTGTCAAAGCACAGAGGGCACACTCAAACCATCTGACGTGTCCTTTTCTGGCTTTTTCTGGTGCAGCCGCCGGTCATTGCGCCTGTGGTGGCGCCGCCGCCCGCACCCGTACCTGCACCTACACCCGGACCCCCACCACCCGCGATTACACCTGCACGAGCTCCGGATCAACCAGCACCAGTTACGCAGCCACCGCCAGGTGAGGGACGACTTGAAAGTTTCCTGTGGGTGTTGTGGAGATTAAAAGGCAGTGTCGTCTGCAGCCATGTTTGCGCGCTTGTGTCTGTGTCACATCCCCCCAACGAACCGGCGCCAGCACCACAGCCGCCGCCAGGTGAGAGGCTCTGTGCGGTGTATGGCCTTGAGTTTTTTCCAGGGGTGCCATAGAAAGTCATGGTTGTGTGTGCATCACGCCTGCCCCAGCTCGGACCAACCAGCACCAGCACCACAGCCGCCGCCAGGTGAGAGAGTATTGTGTCGTCCAGAAACTTGGTTTGTTCTTTGTTCCTTCCGGCAACTTTGCGTCTGCTTGTCTTGCCAACGTTTGCACCTGCTCACGCATCAAAAAAGCGTTTGATGTAAGACCTTAGCTTAAGCCCCATCTCCTGCTGCCACTTTTATGATTTGCAGATGACCCTACCCCACCAGCAAACCCTCCAGCAGCAGCCCCTCTGCTTTTCTTGCCAACATGCCAACACCCCCTCTCACGCATCCACATGCATTCTGAGACAAACTTTGGCCTAAACCTCGATCTTCGGCTGCCACATTTTTGATCGCAGATGACCCCACCCCACCACCAGCTACGCCACCAGCAGCAGCACCAGCAGCAACACCCAGCGGTAGCAGCGGTGCTACCGCACCACCCCCATCTTCTGGCGGTTCAGCGCCTAAACCCCCAAGCACTGCTGGTGGCAAAACCCCAAGCGGAGCCACGCCTACACCCCCGGTCAAAACCCCACCTGCAGCCTCCGGACCGCCTCCAGCATCCGAAGTCGCTGTCGGCAGCACTGGTAACAGAGAAGTCGAACCGGTCAAAGTAACGGTTACGTCGGCTGCCGGGCGGCTGGTGTCTGGTGCAGGGTTCCTGTGGAGTGTCACTACGATCGCAGATCCGGTGCGATTACTCCTTGCATTTGAGGAAAGGGAAGGCATCACTTATACTGTGAAGTTTAGTAAAGCTCCAGTGACACGGGGGGCATATGTTAGCGGTACCGTGGAAGTTCGCAACCCGAATTCACAGTGGGTGAACTTGCCGGGACTGACCCTGAACTTTGCTGGGAACTCTGGGAACGCCAGGGATGCCAAGACCGTAAACTTGGATTGTGCAGGCGGAAGTTCACGGTCGCCGGTGCCACTGAGGGTAGCAGGAAAAGGCTCAATTAGCTGCAGGTGAGTTGCTGACTCAGCATCAAAGATTGCTAACAGGCAGCAAGTCATTCAAGTGCTGTTAACCACGCTCATGCTTCTTGATTTCAAGCTCAATATCAATAGTATAAACAGCGCAGGCTCGGTGTCTTGCTTCACCTAAACCTGCAGCTGGCTGTTGTTGTGTCATCATGTCTGCTAATCTCTGCCCTGAACGCCAGCGCTGCTCATGCTTCTGCCTAGACTCTGATACTCTAGCAGCTGCTCGCTGGTCCATACCCTGGTTGAGCAGCTGCTGTGATTGTGACTCACAACAGGAAATATGATGCATCTGTACTATTTTTGCTGCTGCAACTTCTGAGTGCCTGTTCCACCTGGAGGATGGCAAAGTAACACTTTCAACTGTTGCTCACAACAGATTCGTGCTGCTTTGTTATTTCTTTCCCTGCAGCTTCTTGGTACCTGTTCCGTCCACGTCAAACAACAAAGTATTGTTGCTTATTGCCTTGACTATTTCCCACCACAGAATAATGCTGCATTGCTGTTTCTCCTCCTGCAGCTTCTGGGTGCCTGTGCCGTCCTCGTCAGATGGAAAAGTAACAGCCTCCGTCCCCGGCCGCATAACAGCAGCAGCCAGCAGCGGCGGCCGCAGCAGCGGCAGCATACCAGCGCCTTACTCCTTTGCTGCTGTAGCAGCAGCAGGGCCGTCCGGCACACCTGCTGAATCTGACATCGGGGGCCGCTGTGCCAAGGTTTTTGTGGCGGTTCAGCCGAGTGACCCCAAAACCATGGTTTTAGGGCCCTCTAGGGCTCTGACGGGCAGTTTGGTGCCGGCGGCTGGGAAGTTGGTGTGTGATGACAGTAACAGCTTCAGGTTTAGCGGGAATTTTGGGCCGCTGCCAGCAGATGCAACAGCGTGCGGTGAACACCAGGTGAGCGCTGTTGTTCCGTTTTACGTAACCCTGCTGTCAAGAAGCTCGTTGTGAGTGATGTGGGTCATTGGTCTGGCTGAAACTTTTTAAGGCGGGTGTGGTATGGTACCCTGTGGCTGGGAAGTTGGTGGGTGCTGACAGTAACAGTTTCAGGTTCAGCGGCAACTTTGGGCCGCTGCCAGCAGATGCAACAGCGTGCGGCGAACACCAGGTGAGGGCAGATGCCCTTTTCAAACAATTTTGCTGTGGTGGTCAGTGTTTGTCAACATGCGTGGTGTCTCACCTGTGGCTGGGAAGTTGGTGTGTGTGCGGACAGTAACAGTTCAGGTTTAGCGGCAACTTTGGACCGCTGCCAGCAGATGCAACGGGTTGCAGTGAACACCAGGTGGGAGCAGATGCCCATATTACGCAAACCCCTGCCCCATTGTGAGCATTACTGGATTCCACGCGTTGAACTGTCCCACAAGGGCGTCGCTTTGCTGTTTATGCACTCTGTCTGCAGGCCGTGCTGCTAGCCACCATCAAACCCCAAGGGCTGTCTGAAATTCAACGCTGCCATTGTGAGCTTTACTGGATGCCACACTACTGGAGTCTGCAGGGACTGTCTCATCAGCGCTCTGCTCTGCTGATGTTGCCTGTCTGCAGGCCGTGCTGCTAGCCACCATCAAACCCCAAGGCCTGAACGACACAGCACTGGCAGCAGCAACAGCAGTCAAAGCGACCACAGTCGTGCCAATTGACCCAGCCAACTGCCCCGCGGTACCAGCAGCCGTACCCGGCAGCAGCAGCAGCACTACACGGCCTGCAGCGAGTGGAACAGCTGGCTCTGGCGCTGCTGCTGCTCCTGCTGCTGTTCCATCTCCTTCCCCCAAGCCCAGCAATCCAGCTGTGCTGGTGCTGAATGTACAGATTGCGCAAATCTCGGCACGCAGCATAACGCAGTACGCCTGGGCTGTGCGGCACAGCTCTGCTGCTGACAAGAGCAGCGTGAAGTTCAGTGAGAAGGCCGTGCTGTCACAAACCATCGAGGTGATATTTGATAATTTATGTTTTCTCATAACAAATCGTAATGTAAAATTTATTTTTGTAATCATAACATATCAAATTTTATATCTTATGTCTAAGCTCGCAGCATAACGCAGTATGCCTGGGCGTTGCTGCACAGCTCATCTGCTGACAAGAGCAGCGTGAGATTTAGTGGAAAGCGGTGCTGTCACAAACCATTGAGGTGGGAATATGTGGATTCTCAAGTGTTTAGTTTGAGTCCCTTAGGCCGCTGGTTTGGTTTTCAGCAAACTGGCACTAGCCGGTTATCTGTTTCGAGGTTTGACGTTCAGTGACAAAACAATGCAATCTCAGTTGATTGTGGCAGCAAGTGTCGTTTATGTATTGATATCTTGCTTCAAACTCAGGATCATCAGGTGCTTGGAGGCTGTATGATCCTCTGCATTGATATTTGCTGGTTGTCCGTCTTTGGCTGGCACAAAGGTATGTTACCTGGTCTGATAGAGGAAAGCAGATTGCGCAGATCTCAGCTCGCAGCATTACGCAGTACGCCTGGGCGGTGCGGCACAGCTCATCTGCTGACAAGAGCAGCGTGAAGTTCAGCGAGAAGGCAGTGCTGTCACAAACGATTGAGGTGGGTGTTTCATTCCCCCCCCGGATCAATCATGCTTAAGCATGCGTGATCATGCATGAGTATGCATGACCCTCGCAGCCTGGCACAGAAGCCTGCACCGTACTACATTGGTTCCGTTGTGTTTATGTTCTTACCACATTGAGTGCATGGCAGCAGCTACGGTCTGCCAATGCTGTGGCGTCTGTGACTCGAAGTGTCAACAGAAGTAGCTGATGGTCGCTCACAACCCCAAATTTCAGTCGCCGCCTGGCACTGCTCCCTGCAGGCAACTCGCAGTGTGGCGTCTGTCACCCAGATCGTCAGCCGTACCGTCATGGTGCGCAACCCCACACTTAACCCTACATTCAAACGCTGTCTGTGACCGCTCCCTGCAGGCAACCCGCACTGTAACGTCTGTCACCCAGATCGTCGGCAGCAACGTGCTGGTGCACGACTGCCAACCAAAATCACCCGCTTTGTTGTTTTGCTGCAGGCGACTCGCACTGTGGCGTCTATCACCCAGATCATCAGCGGTAGCATCATGGTGCGAAACCCCACCACTGAACCATATGTTCAAACTCTGTCTGTGAAATTTTTTGGTGCTCTGCACGCAAGCCGCACTGTGGCGTCACCCAGATCGTCAGCCGTAGCGTCATGGTGCACAGCCACACCACAAAAACCCTACATTCAAACACTCTCTGCAATCTTTACTAACTTACAGCAGGCAATTTGCACTGTGGCGTCTGTCACCCAGATCGTCAGCGGTAGCTTGCTGGTGCACAACTGCCCACCAAGTTTCTTGTGTCTGCAATCGTTCTTGATCCACTGCAGGCAACCTGCAGCGTGGCGTCTGTCACCATATACCATGACTGTATTTATAACCGCT
Source organism: Tetradesmus lagerheimii (assembly GCA_902809745.2). Taxonomy (NCBI): domain Eukaryota; kingdom Viridiplantae; phylum Chlorophyta; class Chlorophyceae; order Sphaeropleales; family Scenedesmaceae; genus Tetradesmus; species Tetradesmus lagerheimii. The sequence goes on along the minus strand of CADDIJ020000448.1, from coordinate 24,324 downwards.
GCCTGTTGCAACAGCAATGCCTCTCTTTAGTATTTGGTTTTTTGTTTTTAGTTTGTGTAATATGGCTTTGCCCTTGCCGTTGGTAACTGCTCCCTGCAGGCAACTCGCAGTGTGGCGTCTGTCACCCAGATCGTCAGCGGTAGCTTGCTGGTGCACAACTGCCCACCAAGTTTCTTGTGTCTGCAATCGTTCTTGATCCACTGCAGGCAACCTGCAGCGTGGCGTCTGTCACCATATACCATGACTGTATATATAACCGCTGCCTGTTGCTGCCGTTGGTAACTGCTCCCTGCAGGCAACTCGCAGTGTGGCGTCTGTCACCCAGATCGTCAGTGGTAGCGTCATGGTGCACAACTGCCCACCAAGTTTCTTGTGTCTGCAATCGTTCTTGATCCACTGCAGGCAACCTGCAGCGTGGCGTCTGTCACCATATACCATGACTGTATATATAACCGCTGCCTGTTGCTGCCGTTGGTAACTGCTCCCTGCAGGCAACTCGCAGTGTGGCGTCTGTCACCCAGATCGTCAGTGGTAGCGTCATGGTGCGCAACCCCACCACTAAACCCTTCACAGTGCGCAGCATTGCAATTTCAGCCACCATACAGCAGCCCAACAGGCAGCGGCGCAGCCGTGCACCTGCTGCTGCTGCTGTTCCTGCAAAGCCTGCAGGCAGCAGCAGCAGCAGCAAGCCTGCAACAAGCCGAGGTCTGCTGGACTTTGCGATCCAAGGGGTTCACATGGCTGCTGTTGCCCCAGGGGGTCACAGTTATTCTGCTTGGCGGAGATCATCTGGCAGCAGCAGCAGTGATCTGGGTGACACAACTGCTGCAGCAGCAGCAGCGGCAGCAGCAGCAGCAGGAGCTACAGATGACTTTCCAGAGTCTCTGGTAGCATTTGAGCAGGAGTCAGTACAGCAGCGCACCCTCCTGCAGCAGCAGCAGCAGAGAGCAGTTGGCAAAGTGACGTGCCCAACAGACTCCAACGGTGAATCTCCATTGCCAGCTTCCCAGCGCGGCGCTCCTACTGGCATATCTTGTCAGTTTGTTATAACGCTCCCTGCTGGAACGGCTCCAGAGGCCACTGGGGTTTTGCTGGCTGAGGTTATTGCAGCGCCAGGGATCACTGGCACGAAGGAGGAAGATGGCACAATCAGCAAGCAACAGAACTTCAGCCTTGCGAACAGGTGCGTGAGCTATTAGTGGTGCAACCCACCTGTGTGCACGTAACAGCTGAGCCAGAGCACACATTGCCTGCTGCTGGTCTATGTGTCATTTTTGCAGCAAACACGAGGAGGTTGGGAGGTGTGCGCGCGTCACAGCCGAGCCAGGGCCTGCGTCGCTGGCTGCCGCAGCTTGTCACTATTGTGTGTTATAAGCTGACATCCTTTCTTTTCCTCATCATCCCTCTCTCTTTCATACGCGGGTATTGAGTGCGAACACGCCACGCGTAGCTGACTCACTCATTTAGCTAATTGACATCACACATTGTGCCTGCAACTGTTTTCCCTTTGTGTATTTTCCGCAGCAAATCTAAGGAGGTGGGGACGTGTGCCCGCGTAACAGCCGAGCCAGGGCCTGCTTGGCTGGCTGCCGGAGCTTCTTATACTTGTGTTACATACAAGCTGACATTCTTTCACACTGTGTTCCTGTGTGCTGCTGCTCCTTGTGCCATTTGAAACTCATGCAACCTCTGCAGCAAATCTGAGGATGTGGGGACGTGTGCCCGCGTAACAGCCGAACCAGGGCCTGTTTTGTTGGCTGCGGGAGCTGGTCACTTTTGTGTACAACTGACACCCTTTCTCATCATCCCCCCTCCCTTAACCTATGCCGGTGTTACCTGTGGACACGACATGCGTAGCTGATGAGTGAATCATTCATCTGACATCACACGTTGTGCTTGCGTGCTGTTGGTCTTTGTGGCATGGCTGCAGCAAATCTGAGGAGGTGGGGACGTGTGCGCGCGTAACAGCCGAGCCAGGGCCTGCTTCGTTGGCTGCCGGAGCTTCAAATGTGCTGAAACTGTCACAAAGCGGCAACCCGCGGCCGCCTAAGGACGCCAGCACGTGCAATGCCCGGGCGAGATTCACCTACAAGGTTGCTGTTGGACCCGTGAAAAAGGACAAGTGTGGGGCCTACCAGGTGAGGCCAGGGCACCTGTCGCTGCTGTTTTCAAGGTTTTGTTGATAGTATTTTGGGCTATGAGCGAGCCAGGGCCTGCTTTGCTGGCTGCCGGAGCTGCGAATGTGCTGCAGCTGTCCCAAAGCGGCAATCCACGGCCGCCTAGGGATGCCAGCACAGGTGACATTATTGGCTGTTTGATGTGGGAGTGTTGCTGCGCCCCCCTGGGTCCATAGGTCACTGGCTATTTGTGACTGCTGCCGCCCTGATGCTTGCTGCCACTTGCATTTGTCAGAGCACCTGTGTTCAGTTTGTGGCTGCAGACGTTTAACTGAGGTACCTGCCTCTGCTACCTGCCTATGTGCTGCTGCAGGTGATATCTGTTGCAACAGTGGACCCTCAAGAAAGCAGCCAGCAAGAAGTAACAGCTGTTGCCTTTGGTACGGCAACCTTCACTGGTTGTAACTCCGGCTCCACTACCCCCAGCCTGTCACTGCGCGAACTTCGCAGCCTGAACTTCACAGTTCACAGCTGGAACGTCACAAAGTTCGCGCTGAACTCCGGCACGGGCGGCCGCCAGCGGACGCCCAGGAAGACTGTTATTTCAAATGTTATGACATCATCAGCTGCCGGTGACGCCATTGTTGCTGCTGATGGCACCACAGTGGATATCACAACGCCTCCAGCTCTGACGCTTGAGACGGTCAAGCAGCCGTTGCGCATCCGCAGTCCAAAAGGCACAGCCCAGCTGCCAGTATCAGTTGTTATAACGCGGCTGCCGGCTGTCACAGGGGCGTTGTACGGCCTTGCAGGGAAGGTGCTTGCAGGATCACCAAACAAGCAGCGCTTTGTGGTGCAGGCAGTACAAGTGGCTGTACTGCGGGCAGGTGAAGAGTCACCAACCATTGTAACAGCATCGTGTCCTGCAAGTGCAGCCCGCCAGGGCGGCGGCTGGAACCTTCCTGCAAGCCCTGGGATTATTTCCTGCGACTTCAGGTTCAACACCACTGAATCCTTGCCAGGGGTTGTCATGCCACTGGTTGTACTGCCTGGCGGCGGGGGCGGCAGTACAAATGCAGCAGCAGGGGGTGAACGATCTTTTGCGGGATCCGTGGCAGCGTTTGCATTTGGCAGCAGTGGCAGTGGCAGTTTGCAGGCGCAAGTGCAGCAGCTGGGCGAGTGCGCGGTGGCAACAGACGTCTTTGGTATGGAAGAAACGCAGGTGAGTTTGTCATTTTGTTATTCTTTTCTATGACGTAAGTAACACGTGGCCTGTGGTCTGCCATCCAGGGGTCGTTGCTGCTACTGCATCCCTCGAATTCGTCCTCACTACCTGACAGAATAAAGCAGGATCACCGCAGCCCTTGTGTTGCATAGCTGCTGATGTCAAAACTTCATGCGTTGTTGCTGCTGCTACTACTACTGCTGCTGCTGCTGCTGCTGTAGCCTGATGACCTGCTCATCCCACTGGTCAGAGATCGAGATGAAACGGGCCTGCCACTGCCACGGCAGACATTCTCAGGTGTGTTGTATTTGCTAAAGGAACAGCTGTTCGCGGCATATTGACATGAGACTGTAGGTAAAAAGATATCACACACATATTTGTGGAAAGGTGACACAGGGTTATGAGCAGCCAGGAGCAGACGCACGAATCGCTTGCTGTGTTGTTGCTGCTGCTGCTGCTGCTGCTGTGCCTGTCCGGCACCTGCAGGGTACAACAGCAACATGGCTCTGCCGCCAAACCCCAAAGTAACGTGGGGCTCAGTGCTCAGCAAGGATCAGGTCTGTGAAAGCCGCCGCGTTGACTACACTCTGACATTTGGACCCTTTGAGTCAAGGTTCTGCGGCAAAAGTCAGGTGAGGGCCTCGCTTTGACGGTTGTTGTTGTGGCATTTGTGTGTGTGTGAAAACATACCCGGCATGTATGTCGACAACAGACCGACCTGTGATCCCTTTCAGCCCGTGTTCTGCTGCAAAAGTGAGGTTTATGTGTGGGATTCAGTGCTTGATAAGGAGTAGGTGTGTGAGAGCCGCCGTGTTGACTACACGCTGACTTTTGGACCGTTTGAGTCGAAGTTCTGCAGCAAAAGTGAGGTGAGCGCTTGACCCTGTTCAAAGTGTGCGGCAACAGGCGCATTGCTTGTGTGAGGACACCATGTGCTGCAATACTTGTACCTGCAGTTGCAGTTCAATCTTGCAACTGTCCATCTGCAAGGCTGGTACCAAAAGTGTGCCGGGATCAGTCTATATTTTTACAAACGATGTGCTCCCACATGCAAACAACGGCCGTTGACAAGTCTGGATCCATGTTGCTCTTCTGCGGTGCTGCATTGCTGCAGCTATTCACATCGGTGCGTGTCCTGCCCAAAGACTGGCAGCACCAGGGGGTCACGAGGCAGCTGAAGGTGCCAATTGACATCATCTGCAGCAACCTAGCAAGCAGCAGCAGCAGCAGTGGCCGCAACCGCAACCGCAGCAGAGGCGGGTGATGTTGTGGCGGTGTGAAGCTTCTGCAGCAGCAGCAGCAGCAGCCACAGATTTGAACGATCTTGTTGTGTCAACCCTCTGCTGCTGCTTCAGCAGCTATAGCATATCCAGAGAGTGACAGGCACAGCAGATCGTGTTTTGCAGTTTTATCATTTGCAGCTGTGCGGCAAATAGTGAAGGTGATGCGCGGCAAGCAGCAAAATTGCCAGCCGCACTGGGAGCAGCAGCAGCAGCAGCAGCGTCGTGGCCGGGACAGAGCGGGGTAGCTTGCGTGCCCACGTGGCACGTGCTGGCAGGAGCAGCAACAGTAGCAGCAGCATCTGAAGCCGCTGCATCTGCGTTTGCAGCTGCCTACTGTACACAGGCTGTACTAAACCACAATGTGTAGTAGTGTTTCATTGGGTGGCTGCAACAGTGTGCGGGCATTGGGCAAGGTTTTCTTTCATATGTATGTATGCGCACTGCGAAGATGTGTGCTGGGGTGTGCCAGGTGCATAGCAGCCATGTGCATGCACACGCAATGTATTCAATTCTAATTCAGGGAGGCGTGTATGTGTGTCACTGGTCCGATGGTTATGTGTAGAGTACCTCATGATGTGCTTGTTTTGGTTGTTTTGAGCACAGCAGGAGTCAGAACAGCGCTCAAGCTGCTGTTAACATCATCTTGGTGGCAAGAAGGAAAAGGTGCAAGGTGCAACAAAGCAATTCTTACCTTGACAAGTTTCAATGCAAGTGCGTATCGTTTGCTGCGCATGAAGGTTTCTAGAAGACCCTGGTGGCCACTTAGAGGGGCAGCTGGACACTATAATATACCCCTACCAACAGCCTGTGAGCTGCTACAACAAAGCTGCCAGCTGCCACGTCATGGCAGCAGGCAAGTCGACGCAGATTCAAAACAGCCTTTTTGGCGTTTTGGTGTCTAGTATTATTGATAGAATACATTCCGAGTGCGTTTTCAATGTGCTAGACACTGGGCGGGAAACTCCACGACTCCCAGTACTGCTGCTCTGGCTCGACCTGCAGCAAGCGCGCCTAGCAACATGCGTGGAAAACAGCGACGAGTGCAGCGAGCGTCGAAAGAAAGTCGAGCAAGGGCCGCCGATGAAAGTCCCAGCGTCACCTGCACTCGACACTGGCTGACTAGGTCTGGCAGTGCGAAGCTCACTGGAGCCGATGCATGTGCCAGTATTGCGGTGATGACAGTCCTCAATGTTCGCTCCTTGGCTGATACATGCTTGTGCTTGACGCACATCACAAACTGGCAGCTTGGGTTTCGCAATTGGTGTTAACGAGCACCCGCCAGTTGCATGCTGCTGCATTGCTATGCGAGCTGCTGCATTGCTTTGCATTGCGCAGCCTGTGTATTACACACATGACAAAATCAGCAGTGGTCACCAAATGTTCACCCAGCTGAAGTGTACATCGAGTGAGCTGCCTGCACTGCTGTGGCACAGTCGTGAGCAGTAGTCATCTGATACTATCTACATCAGTAGGCAGGCTGCTAGCACTTTGATTCCAGCAGCAGCAGCAGCAGCAGTAGCAGCAGCAGCAGTAGCAGCAGCAGCAGCAGCAGTAGCAGCAGCAGCAGTAGTCTTATATAATTGCCAGCCAGCAATGCTTTTGTTGCTGATACCAGCACCTGGGTTGCTGCAGAGCATGTGCAGCAGCGCTTCACTGCAGCGTTTCGTGGCAACAACAAGCAAAAGGTACAAGAAATCAGACTTACCTTGACATGTTTCAATGCAATTTCATATCCTTTGCTGATTCTAGAAGCCCTGGTGGCCATCCTGATCTTTTGCTGGATGTTATCATATACCCCTACCACCAGGCTGTCAGCTTCTACAACACTGCAGCCAGCTGCCACGTCATGGTACCACACAAGCCGACTCTGTCTGAAAGCAGCCAATTTGGCGTTCGACAGTAAAAATTGACAACAGAGTACGTTCTGAGTGCGCGTTCAGTGTTCTGTACACGGGCGGGAAAATACGAAGTACCCCAGCACTGCTGTCCGGGCCCAACTGGCAGCAGGCGCAACACCAGGTACGCAGCAACATAAGCGGAAACCATCGAAGAGTGCAGCGAGGGTCGTCAGATACTCGTGCAGACACATCCGATAAAAGTGCAGGCGTCACCTGCACTCGACCCTGACTCGACCCTGACTGACTGTAGGCCTCGCAGTGCAAAGCCTCTGATGCTCCAGTGGAGCTGATGCATGTATTCTTAATGCAGTGATGTCGCGCTTCACTGCTGGCCTTGGCGTATACATGCTTATATTTAACGCACATCACAAACTGGCAGTTCGGGTGTTGCAATCGATGATAAATCAAGCATCCGTAGTTGCGTGCTGCTACACTGCACAGTTGCACACGAGACGCAAGAAGCGCTGCTAGCAGCGGTCACCAGGTGGTCACACAGATAAATTGCCACATCAACTAGGCTGCACAGACAGGTGTGGCACAGTCATCAGCAGTGGGCGTCTGATAGGCAGGCTGCCAGCACTTTGTTGCAGCAGCTGCCGTGACACTGCAGGTTCTTTACACAGTTGCCAGTGATGCTGCTGTTGCTGGGAGCAGCGCCCGGACTGCTGCTGCAGCTGTTGCTGCTGCTGCTCATGCTGTTGATTCTTTCACTGAGGAGTCAATCTGCAGGCAGGTGCAGCTACCGTAGCTCTCACTGAAAGCTCATTGGATGAGACAGCTACAGCTGCGCGTGGCACGCAGTGCACTGCTGTTGTTGAAGAAGTGCTGGCCATGCTCCCACTGGGCCATGGTCCCACTGAGGCTCGCTGAGCCACAGCTGACTGGCCAACAGTCCAGTCACTGCATGATGCAACCTCGGCTTGTTGGTCAAGACACACGGTGCGCCTGGGCATGCCAAGTCGAGCAGGTGGCAAGCTGCCACGTGGTCACCACATGGCACAGGCTGTGCCAAGTTGGCACAGCAAGCACACAACACAGACCATGTGTAACGGAGGTTTACTGCAGCAGTTCGTGGCAAGAAGCAAAAGGTGCAAGAAAGCAATCTTACCATGACAAGTTTCAATGCAAGTGCGTATCGTTTGCTGCGCATGAAGGTTTCTAGAAGACCCTGGTGGCCACTTAGAGGGGCAGCTGGACACTATAATATACCCCTACCAACAGCCTGTGAGCTGCTACAACAAAGCTGCCAGCTGCCACGTCATGGCAGCAGGCAAGTCGACGCAGATTCAAAACAGCCTTTTTGGCATTTTGGTGTCTAGTATTATTGATAGAATACATTCCGAGTGCGTTTTTGATGTGCTGGACACTGGGCGGGAAACTCCACGACTCCCAGTACTGCTGCTCTGGCTCAACCTGCAGCAAGCGCGCCTGGCAACATGCGTGGAAAACAGCAACCAGTGCAGCGAGCGTCAAAAGAAAGTCGAGCAAGGGCCGCCGATGAAAGTCCCAGCGTCACCTGCACTCGACACTGACTGACAAGGCCTCGCAGTGCAAAGCTCACCTGAGCTGATGCATATGTTCGTAATGCATGATGAAGCGCTTCATTGTTCACTCCTTGGCTTTTAAATGCTTATGTTCGACGCACATCACAAACTGGCAGCTTGGGTGCGGCAGCTGCAGTCGATGTTAGTGAGGACCCATAGTTGTGTGCTGCTACTGTCTTTGTTGGGACCAGCACCTGGATTGCTGCAGCTGTTGCTGCTCATGCTGTTGATATCAACAGCATGAGCAGCAAACAACATGTCACTGAGTCAATCTGCAAGCAGGTGCAGCTACCACAGCTCTCACGATGAGACAGCTACAGCTGCGCGTAGCACGCAGTGCAGTGCTGTTGAAGAAGCGCAACATTGCCAAGTTCTTTCGCAATTCTATGCCAGTGCCGCTGCTGTTGCTGGCACCAGCACCTGGATTGCTGCTGCAGCTGCTGCTGTTGCTCTTGCAGTTGATTCCGCCACTGAGGCCCTCAGACTCGGAGTCAATCTGCAGGCAGGTGCCGCTACCGTAGCTCTCATGATGAGACAGTCACAGCTGCGCGTAGCACGCAGTGCAATGCTGCTGCCAGCAGTGCCAAAGCGCTGGCCATGCTCCCAGACTCAGCTGAGCCTCAGCTGACTGGCTTGTAGTCCTGGCATGCAACCTCGGCTTGTTGGTCAAGACACTCTGTGTGCCTGGGCATGCCATGTCGGACAGGTTGCAGGCTGCCACGTGGTAATTGGCACAGCAAGCATACAACACAGCAGTAGTTCGTGGCAAGAAGCAAAAGGTGCAAGAAAGCAATCTTACCTTGACAAGTTTCAGTGCAAGTTTGTATCCTTTGCTGCGCATGAAGGTTCCTAGTAGACCCTGGTGGCCACTTAGAGGGGCTGCTGGACACTATGATGTACCCCTACCATCAGCCTGTGAGCCCGGTCGCTGAGTCAGGGACCGGGCGCCGCCGCCGGCGGCGGCGGCTTGACATGCGCCCTTTGCGAATGTCACAATTTAGTGACTGGCAGCGACTCGCTGCAAAGTTTGCAAGCCTTGCGGCGATCCAAGCTTGCAGGACAAGCCAACGATTAACAGCGAGAGGGCACCCTACTAAATACTCCAGCTCGACCCCACACAGCATCAGGCACCATGGCATGGCATTAGCTCGAAGGTTCAGCACAGCGTGCAGCAGCATCAGCATCGTATGATGCAGTAGCTGCAGGTATTAAGCAGCCATCTTTGAACCTGCACCATAACAGCTGCAGCTGCAGCTGCTTCAGTTGCCCGCCTTTGCCCCCACATGCTTTGCCAGCTTTATGAACACCTCCTCAAGCGTGGCATGAGCAACACCCCAGTCCAGCACGCACAGGTTCTGCTGCTGCTGCTGCTGCTGACGCTGTGGTTGACTCAACATGTGCTGCTGCTGCTGCTGTTGCTGCTGTGCCTGCTGCTGCTGCTGCGATGATGGCGCATGTTGGTTGCTCTTTATACTGCCAGCAATGTCGGTAACTCCTCTGAAAGCAACTCCCTCTGCTGCTGCTGCTGCTGTGCTGTCATCATTGTCACCTTCGTCATCAGGTTGGACAGCTGCCATGGCACAGAACACTTGGCTCAGACTGACCTGCAAGCAGCAGACAGGCACCAACCAAGAGTCTCACTTTAGCTTTCAGCAGTTCACTTACGGGAGCAAGTGTCAGTGAACAAAACACCACAAAGAGTCTCATGTCATGGCATACTGATCAGCGGTGCATTGGGTGAAAGCTGCTGCTGCTGCTGCTGCTGCTGCTGCACAGCAGTGATATACAACGACGCGCACAGCAATACTCTCACCTCTAAAGTCGGCAGCTCAAACTTGAGTGGTCCTCGAACGCTGTACGTCAACCACGCGTTGGCTGATAGCTGTTGCTGCTACTGCTGCTGCTGCTGCTGCAGCTGCTGCACAGCACTGGTATTAGAAATTGCGCAAAGCAAGAGTCTCACCTCATAAGTTGGCAGCTCGTACACCAACCAATAGTCTCACTTGTGCTGTCAGCAGCTTACTTACTTGAGTGCGTGTCTTTGACAATACCAAAATCCACATTTTATGTCAGCGGTGCATTGAGTGATGGCTGCTGCAGCTGCTGCTACTGCACGACACTGACATTCAACCGTTTTATTTGATGCGCACAGCAAGCTTCTCACCTCTGAGGTGGGCAGCTCATACTTGAGCGTTCCTCCAACGCTGTATGTCAACCGCGCGTTGGCTGACAGCTGCTGCTGCACAAACTGCTTCGCTGCTTCAACTTGCGCTGGCGGCACCGTGACTGTGAACACCTGCAGCAGCAGCAGCAGCAGCAGCACTAGCACCTGAGGCATGTGAATGAATCTGCAGCATCAACTCGCAGCAGCGAACAAGGATGTTGCGCACTGGCTAACCCTAAATCCTGCCAGCTCCCTGAACCGCAGCATGAGTTCAAGCAGCCAGCTGCACCTCATGCTCACCAGGAAGCCTCCGAAGCTTGCCGTGATATGCTGCGGTCTGCCACTGCACATGAACCGACTTAAAACCTAGCATCTCTCACATTATTGGCATGCACTGCTGCAGTCAGCAAACCGCATCATGCTCACCACTTACGCGAGTGTGAACACACCAGATGCAGGTAATTCGTTCATTCGTTCATTCATGCTCACCAGGAAGCCTCCAAAGCGTGCAGTGATGTCCTGTGGTCCGCCAGTGCACATGGCCCAACCTAAAACCTGCCATATTTCAGAACCTCGGTATAACGCTGCAGTCAGCTGAACCTCGTCACGCTCACCAAAAAGTCTCGAAGTGCGCCGTAATGTCCTGTGGTCTGTCAGTGCACACGACCCGATGTCAAACCTGGCAGCTCTCTTAACCTCGGCAAAAACTGCTGCAGTCAGCTGCACCATGCCCACCAGGAAGCCCCCCAAGGGCGCAACAATAAACTGCGGGGTGCCAGTCCACATGGCTCAAACCTAAAACCAGCCACTGCTCTTGGTCGCTGCCTAAAACCCGCCATTGCTATCAACCGCTGCCGTGATGTCTGGTAGGGTGCTGGGTGCAGGTGGCAGAATACCGCTGCCATTTCGTTGAGCAGCGGCATGACTCGCTGCGTTCAGCTAACCCCGTGGTTTGCGGCATAGCCGCTTAAACACTTGATGTAAAACCCCTGTTCTTCTTCATTGCAACCCCGTGCTCACCAGGAAGCCTCCAAAGCGTGCCGTGATGTCCTGTGGGGTGCCGATGCACACCAGCCGGCCATCAACAAAGATGCCCAGCCTATCACACAGCACCTGCGGTCAGCGCAAGTTGGACACAAGGTGTTGACATATATCATGCTTGCATATTCATTGTGCTGGCAGCACCAGCACCGGTATGGACAGGATGCAGAAGCACCCTGTGTACACCTGAAACACTAACCTGTGCTTCCTGCCTGCTGTCTTTCGTCAGCAGGCGCCCACACATCCAAGCCAAGACAGTGTAGCTATGCAATAGCAGCAGCACGCCGCGCACAACTGCAAGCATTGTTTACCCCAGCCTGAGCAAATAGAAAAAGTCAAACACTCCAAGCTGAGACCTACACCCTGGCAGGCACAGTGCAAGGTAAATTGATGCTGTATATCACCTGTGCTTCCTCCATGCTGTGTGTCGTCAGCAGCACCCCCCGTCCAGCCTTGTTGCTGCGCACCACACCTCGCAAGCTGCGGCGCGACGCCCAGCCCAACGAACCACACATGAATAGAAGATTTATAGAAGAAAAATACAGTACAGAGACATCATAGTTTGTGCTGCACTTTATGTACGAGTGCTGACGTGCACCTGAACAATCACCTGTGCCTCCTCCATGCTGTGTGTCGTCAGCAGCACCCCTCGGCCTGCCTTGTTGCTGCGCACCACATCCCAAAGGCTGCGACGCGATGCAGGGTCCAGCCCAGTGCTCGGCTCATCAAGGAAGACAACCAGAGGGTCGCCTACGAAACTGACGGCCACACTGAGCCGTCGCTTCATGCCACCGCTGTACTGCCGCACCTGCACAGAACAAGGAGTACACAGGCAATGTGTTGCTCTCGATAAAAATGATGCAACTTTGCGTTTGGAAAATGCTGCAGTTCTTGGGTTTTGTATTGAGGAGGGCAGGCACCCAGAGCTCGGTTCATCTCAAAAGACAACCAGGGGGTCGCCTACAAAGCTCACAGCTACGCTCAGCCGCCGCTTTATGCCTCCAATGTACTGCCGTACTTGCGGAGAACAATGCGAACCTACCATGGGAAATTGCTGCAATGCTAGGTAAAGAAAGAAAGAAGGCAGGCAACCAGGGGGGCGCTTACAAAACCGATTGCCACACTCAGCCGCCGCTTCAAGCCGCCGCTGTACCGCCGCACCTGCAGAGTTTGTTTATGTTAAAGGCAATTTGTTGCCTCTCAGAGCGAGGTGATGCAAGTGCACTCAGTGGTTGGTAAGTTGGCAAATGTTGCAATGCTAGGGTCCTGCCAGGAACCGCCCGCAAGCACCCACATTCTATAAAAAGACCAATACAACGCATAACCACAGCTTCAGGCCGCAAGTATACCGTCGCAGCTGTTAAATGCTGGAACACAGCAGCGTTGGTGGACAGCAATGGAGGTAGCAGCTGCTATGACATGCAGGTACATTTTCAAACCTATGTCCCATCCAACTGTGCTTAAAACGTGTGCCAGGTGTTCAGAGTGCGGGTGCTTGCAGCGCGAACGGCGGCTGGTGACCGAGTTGCACGCACCTGTTGCAACTGCTGTGCGGGCCGCTTGCTGCTGCTGCTGCTGCTGCTCCAGAGGTTGACGGCTCGTAGGGATGACTCAACAGCAGCATCCAGCGAAGGCCCTGTTGCAGTGCAAGCCAAGAAGAAAAAGCAACGAAGTAAGTTGCGGATGATGCACCATGGCGTGACTTCATACAGCACTAGAGGCATGAGAGCAGCAGCATGATACATGTGGGAGCTGGCATCCTTGCGCTTGGATGTGGCTCTGCAAGTTGTGTGCTTTTCTGCCAGTGAAGCCAAGTGTGTGTAAAGCGCTGCCAACGCAACCCACCTCTTAGCCCCTTCAGCCGTTCATAGAACTAAGTGTTCCTTATCAGTCAGACTCTTTCAAAGCCTGCTATGTTGCCTGTGCAGAGTAATGTGTACGAAAGCTTAGCACTTGCCTGACAAGCATCTTGCACGCTCACTTTTCAACCCCTTCAGCCGTCCATAGAACTCCAAGTGCTCCTTTCCAGTCAAGCTTTCCCACAGCCTGTCGTCTTGGGGGCACACGCCCATGATGTTATACACGTTACTCAGCTCGTCAGTAATGTCATAACCGCCAAGCAGCGCAGTGCCACCTGTCGGCTGCAGCAGCCCAACCATCATGTGGATAGACGTGGACTTGCCTGCACACCAATTAACATCACAAGATCAAGAGATAAGAGATTGTCTAAAAGCAACCATTGATTGGATAGTTCTATAGATGGCACGCGGCACAGCGTGACCGGGTGCCTGCACCCGGCCCGCCATACTGCAGATGGAGGTTTACCGGCCAGCATACAAATGACAACTTGTCTGCATGTCCGCAGCAACTATTTACATTGCTTTATTATACACGCAAGCCGTAGTTAGGTGAATATGGTCCTTCGGGCTGCCCCACTCACCTGCCCCGTTTGGTCCCAGCAGCCCGAAGCACTCTCCCTGCTTGATGGCAAGGTTGAGGCTGGACACGGCAACCTGCAGCAGCAGCAGCAGGTGTGAGGGAGAAGAAGGGTTACATGGTGTGCGCAGGCGACTACGTCGCAACAAAACACCCGGAAAAACAAAAAGATGGCAGCAGCAGGTGTAGAAAAACCAGCAGCGCGGGCACCAGCAGCAGCACGAGCACAGCCTCACAACAGCAGCAACGCTGCCGCAGCTGCATCTGAATCAGGTGACCATATCAAGGATAACACATGCACACTGTAGTACATACAGTGCGAAGTGATGCCAAGGGCCAAAACAGTATATGTACCTTAGCTGGACGACCATCCTGCCCTGGACATGTCCTCTGTACGTCCCGCACCACAATAAAATGGCTGCCGTACTGCTGCAATTTCTGAATCAGCAGGCCATGTTGAAAGCAAAACATGCAAAGTACATGAGCTGCAGAGCGATGCCAAGGGCCCAAAAAGGGCCCGAATTGGGCCAACACAGGACAAACAGGGCCAGATTATTGCCAAAAAAGGAGGAGAATTCAGTACCTTAGCTGGTTGTCCGTCTTGCCCTGGATATGTCTTCTGTAGGTCGCGTACCACAATAGGATGGCTGCTGTACTGCTGCAGCTGCTGCACCCTTGATCTCTCAGCTGCAACATCAGACGGTTCCTCAACTGGTGCTGCTGCTGCTGCTTCTTTGTTGCCAGCTGATGCATGAGGCTCTGCTGAGTTCCCATCTGCTGCTGCTGCAGCAGCAATGGGGATGCATATGCTGTCTGGCTGCTCTTGCTGCGTATCAAACTGCTGCTGCTGCTGCTGACGCTTGACTGCCTTCGCAACTGCCATCGGCACAGCTACTGGCAGCACTTGCTGAGGCATTTCATCCTCTTGCACAGCTGATCTTGTTCTTGTTTGTTTTTGCTGCCAAATGCAACTCCACAAGCCTTCAAAGCAAAAGCAGATACGCCGTTTGCTGCCGCCAGTGCCTGTTGCCAGCACTTTTTCAGCGTACCAAGCAGCCGCCATAAAGACAACCCACTCCGCTGCCAAAATGGCCCAAACTGTTGTCATTCCGTTGCCGGGATCTGTGAGGCTTTGTAACGACATGCCGAAGCTGTTACGGTAGACTGCCAGGAAGGCGTATTCACCCATCTCCCAAAGACCCCTGCAGCAGGACAAGTCAAGCGAGAGGTGATCATCATCATTTACAGTGTCTCCAGCGGGAGCAACTAGACACAAGAGAAAGCAACAGCACAGCCCCACATATAGACTGCCAGCAACGCGTATTCAGCCATCTCCCAGAGACCCCTGCGGCAGGACAGCAAGGCGAGAATCATGCTGCGGCACATAAGTAAGGCTTGAATCGTGTTGTGGCAGAGAGAGAACTATGGACGCCAGCTGAATACGATGTGGTTGACAACATCATGTTGCCTCTATGATAGAGCAGTAGCGCTACACAGCATGTCACTCTCTCACCTGTATAGGGAGAATGACGGCACCAGCTGCAGCAGAGTGGTGTACCAGGCGCCTGACGTCACCTGCTGACTCAGCAGCAGACTCCCCACAAGGCCGGTCCCAAAGACAAGCATGTAGGCTGCCGCTGCTGCTGTTGCGCTGCTTGCGAAAAAGCAGCTGAGCAGGAAGGCGCTCGCGATCATGTTGTTGCCAAATAGGAAATAGAAAACAAACTGGATCACTGCAGAGCAACAACAGAGGCAATACGCAGCAGCAGCAGCGGCAGCATCTTATAAACTGTGCTGCTCGCAAAAAAAGCAGCTGAGCAGAAAGGCGCTCGCAATGATGTTGTTGTCAAATAGGAAGTAGAAAACAAGCTTGATCACTGCAAATCAGCAACAGAAGCAGTAAGCACCAGCAGCAGCAGGTGGATATGGTTTGCGCTGCTTGCAAAAAAGCAGCTGAGCAGCAATGTGCTGGCAATCATGCAGTTGCCAAGCCTCATGCTGATCATCTGACCAGGCACGCAAGTGCTGTCCTGTTTCACGCTCACCGCAGCTGTTTTTGCGGAGCATTCTGAGCCCCATGAGGCTCCCAACAAGCACAAACAGCGCCATGTACACACCAACTTTTAAAGAGTTGCTTACTTTCTTTTGAAGTTCTGTTTCTGTCTCCTGTTGGTATAGGTGCCAATATGTTTCCTATTGCCTGCTTTTAATGGGCCAAGCTGTTTCATTTTTCCTATTCTCTCACGTCAGCTGTTCTTGCGCAGCATGCTGAGTCCCATAAGGCTGCCAACCAGCACAAACAACCCCATGTACACAACATGCTTATAAGTAATCTTCCTTTTCTCATGTGTGCTGTGTTCTATGTCCTGTTTTTCACAGTGACAAGCAGGTTATTAATCCTATTATCTTACCGTAGCTATTCTTGCGTAGCATGCTGAGCCCCATGAGGCTGCCCACCAGCACAAACAGCACCATGTATACAACGTACAGCAGCAGGAACCAGCTGTACATCACTAGCCAGTAGGCGCCGTCTCCCAGGCCGTGCATGCGCATCATCATGCGCAGGCCCTTTTCTTTTTCGTACACCAGCTGCACCAGCCTGCAGCAGCAAAAAATCAATTGCAGTAGCATTATGATTTGAGGGAGCTATGCTGTTGTCATTTTAACAGCTGCACCAGCCTGAAGGAAACGAGAAGCGGCCCAACAGCTCATGGTAGTGTGAGTGAATTCTCATGAGCAGAAGAGTTGGCAGAAACCAGCTGTACATCACCAGCCAGTAGGCGCCGTCTCCTAGGCTGTGCATGCGCATCATCATGCGCAGGCCCTTTTCTTTTTCGTACACCAGCTGCACCAGCCTGCAGCAGCAAAAGTTGAACAACCACCAGGGCCTGAGCTTAATGTTGCGAGGGTGTTGTGATGTTGTCATTCAGCAGCTGCACCAGCCTGCAGCAGCAGACAGCAGCGAGAGTTCCAGTTGTGTGCGGCAGCCGGCTGCACAACATGTGGCAGTGATATGAATTTATAGCGCCATTTCCGAGCCCACGCATCATCATGGGCAGGCCTTTCTCCGTTTCATACACCGGCTGCACCAGCCTGCAGCAACAGACAGCAGCAAGACTTTCAGCGATCACGCATGGCATCCAGTGCACAACACGTGCCATTTATATATTACAGGCGCCCATGCGGGCAAACCACGGATGGCAAGGGTGGTTTACTGACATCTGTATCTGTACATCCTCCCCAGGAGGCTTGGTTGGGTTTATCACAACAGCTAGATCAGCTGTTTGGGAGCATGCAACTCCAACACTTTTTGTAGGAGGTATGGAGGCGCATGAGGCTTCCTCATTGTCATACACGCCTCTTCATATGCGGGTGTTGAGTGTGAACAAACCATGCGTAGCTTCATTGTTCCATACTTACTGATGGCCTCAATGGGCTACATTGTGTGCTCATCTTCTTTCGTCATGCGTTGACATTGTGCTCATTTTGGGGTGGCTCATACCATCTGAGATGGTGACTGGACCCACATGTAACTACTCTCTCTCATACTTACATGACTGGCAGCAGCAGCTGGATCACCCAGGTGAACAGCAGCGGCCCCAGCAGCGCCCCAAAGTCAACTTGCACCTTGTTGGCTGCTTTGGGTGTCTCCATCACTCCCAGCAACTCAGCTGAAAACTCCGGACCTGCAGGCAGATACAACAATCCACACAGCAACGGTGCAAATTGAAGGGTTTAGCAGGAGTCAAGACCACCTACACTAATGCACCACAGACAGTGACTGCCTCAGATACTGCAGCTGCTGCATCAGCAGTAGACTCACCAAAAGCTGCTTTTGTCCAGCTGTTGACCGCAATGTTCAGTACGGCAGGTATCCGTTGGTACACCACAGCCAGTGACTACCTCAGATGTTGCTGCTGCATCAGCATTAGCTTCATGTAAGTGACTCACCAAAAGCGGCTTTTATCCAGCTGTTGATCGCCATGTTCAGGACGGCAGGTATCGACTAGTACACCACACACAGTGACTGCCCTGAAAACAAAATCCAGCTGTTGATTGCCATGTTCAGGACAGCAGGTATCCGCTGATACACCACTGACAGCTACTGCCTCTTTACTGCTCCCTACCCTGTCTTTTTACTCACCAAAAGCCGCTTTAATCCAACTGTTGATCGCCATGTTCGGTATGGCAGGTATCAGCTGATACACCACTGGGGCTTGCCCAGGCATGTTCAGTACAGCAAACAATTGCTGATGCACCACAGACAGCAAGGCCGGGCCGTGTTATGCTCTTGCTGATACGGCATGGCTATACTGTGGTTTCCTGCTGTGCCCATTCAATCCGCTACATGTTTTGGGGGGGGGGGGTACCATCTGGATAGTGGACCCACTTGCATAAAATGTAGACTGGACCCACATGCATGATACTTGGGCTCACCAAAAGCGGCTTTGATCCAGCTGTTGACCGCCATGTTCAGGACAGCAGGTATCAGCTTTCACACCACAGACAACTACTGTCTCTTTACTGCTGCTGCATCCAAATTGGACTCACCAAAAGTTGTTTTGACCCAGCTGTTGATCGCCATGTTCACGACGGCGGGTATGCGCTGATACACCACAGGGGCCTGTCCAGGCACTCCGTACGTATCATTGAAGTAGATGTCTGGAGAATACCTCAAGCCCTGGTTCAGTCCTGAACCCAGCATCGAACCCTTTGATGTGCCGCGCCCATTTGTCCGGCTCTTGTTACCAACACTGTTAGTAACAACACTGCTGTCGGCCCAGTCAAAGGCAGCTGCATATGCGTTTGTTGCAGTTGTGCCGTTGCAGCGGGCTTGTGCGTATCCGCAGTAGAGGGCAGTTTGTAGCGCCAAGGTGTCCCGTTGTTGTGACAGCACAACGTCTGTGCAGTTGACGCGGATGCCACCTGGTCTCATCAGAGACTGCAGGAGGGAAAATGACAGCAGCAGGCATGTTGAACGTTCAGTGCAATTCTTAGGCACACCAGTCGTGATGTTATGACATAACAACGTCTGCACGTTGTATGTGGATGCTGCTTCTGGGGTGCCACATGTCTGGTATGCAAGCTCACAAGCTGTGTCTTTTGAAAATAACATACCTGCATGCCTGAGCCTTCGCTGCTGTTTGTGGTGCTGCTGCTGCCACCACTCAGCAGGTCCCCTGCAGGCACGATGAAACACACCTTTGAAAATAGCAGCAACACTTTGGCAACGAATTTGAGCAAGCGGAAAGTACTACTTTTCGTGTGGTAAAGACACCTTTGTAGCCATCAGCAACACTGGAAACCATGAAGAAAGCAAGAAGGCACTACTACTTTCTAGCAGGGTTTTGTTCTGCCTTTCCCGTGATGTTTCCCAGTGCACTGCTGTGATTATCATTGCTGTGATCAACGGATGTTGTAAAGCACCACGCCTGCCACATGTATATTTTGATACTTCAATCCATACCGCCCTGATCACACTAGCTGCAACATTATCCTGATGCTGTTTTTGTGCACAGACGCTGGTCAGGCAGCTGCTGAGATGCTAGGATGTGGCTGTCATCTGCTCTTATCACCGTTCATGGTGAATCTGTGGTGTGCGTAACTCACCAGCATTAGCCTCCAGTAACGCTCGTAACGTCACAGCATCATCCGCGCTGTTGCTGGCACACTACTGACAGAATATTTGTGCACAAATGTACCAGGCAGCCAGGCAGCGGCAAAACGCTGAATGTGCGTGCTATGCTAGCTCACCAGCATTAGCCTCCAGTAGTTCTCGGAGAGTCAGCGCATCATCTGCGCTGTTACTGGCATTGATCATCGCATCCAGCAATGTGGAGAGACTGGTGTTAACTTTGCCTTGCAGGCCCATTGCAGCACAGGAGCCGTTTGGCCATAATGCATACAAGCTGGCATTGCTCTGCAGCAGCAGCAGCAGCAGCAGTTGGATCAGCAGCGGCTGCCGCGTCAGCGGCAGCAGCCGCAACTGCGGTACAACAGCGGCGGCAAAGTGTGGACAGCCACAGTCTGTGTTATAGCATCGCGCAAATCAAGCAGAGAAGCACCAAATCAAAGGGCAACTGCATTCAACGCGGTTCAGCTCACCCCAGCAACAGCCGTCTCAAGGTACACCGTCACTGCAATACGGCTGGATGTGCCCAGCCTTCTCAACCCCAGCAGGCTGAGCAGCTCTGCAGCCACCGCGGTTTTAGCTTTGGACCCTACGTCATCTGCAAAACCCTGCTGGTACGTGGATGTCGCCAGCAGATCTTCCAGTGTAACGCGGGGTTTAGGCACCAGGTGCTGGGACAGGGTTTTGGTGAGGCTGGGGTTTTGGCCGGTGACCAAGATGGCGGCTTTGGGTCTGTATGGGGCGGCTCTCTCACTTGGTTGAGGCGTCTACAAACAGCAAGGAATTCAACCGGGGAAGCAGCAGCAGCAGCAACAGCAGCAGCAGCCAGCAATCAAGGAGGGCGGCTGTCGACGCACGGAGCCCCGCCGATGTGTTACGTGTCTGATACATTTTACCCAGGCAACGCACAAGCAAACAGTCACAATGTGCTGGAGTTTTCACCTGCAGTACAGCTAGCCTGGAAGCCGGGCTGCTGTGACGTAGACAACTGTACACCACAGCACCTCGATCGAGGCTCCAAGAACTCAGTATCAGCCACTAAACTGCTGCTGTATCACCTGCAGTACAGCTGGCCACGAAGCGGGGTGTGTTATAGCACATAAAATTCATGCCCAAACACCCTGGCCCGAAAACTAAAAACAACAATTCATATCTTTGATAATTCACAACAAAATGCCCACCTGCAGTACAGCTGGCCAGGATGCTGGGTGCGGTATAGCGCAGAAGATTGATTGCCTGGGCGTTGACCACTCAATGCCGCAGGCACTGCTGTTGCGCTCAAAGCACTCGTAGGGACACGGGCCTGAGGTTCCTGACGTGCAGTTGTTGCGGTCGCCGTTGTAGCAGCAGCTCGTGCACTGGCAGCCACACTGCAGGTACAAGACGATTCAACAACACAATATGGGTCAGGAGATTGTATATGGTGTCTAGATGCAACTCAAAAAGGAGATATGCAGTTGTCGTAGCAGCAGCGGGTGCACTGACAGCCAAAGCCAGGTGCAAATGGAGACAGCAATGCAGACTGTGGGTACTACTTGTAGGTGTCGTATGGAAGCAGATCACAAACGTTTCAGCTGTTGGAGGCGGCACCACTAATAGACGTTGCTTCCTTGTACACCCTGCTCACCTCATAACCAGGCCCCACCAGTATCAACCTGTTCACCATCAGCTGAATCGCCAGCAGCATGTACTAAGAACCCGCATGGCACATGTAAGGCACTGTCTTCTGCCAACACCCTGTTGACCTCACAATCAGGCCCATCAACCTAACACCATAATAACAGAAGAACAACATAACATAACACCACCAAACACCCTGCTCACCTCAAAATCAGGCCCCACTAGTATCAACCTGTTCACCGTGAGCTGAATCGCCAGCAGCACACAGCAGAACAGCAGCGGCGCCGACAGCAGGCACACGTTGCTGCATACCGCCCGGCGCTGATACACCGCATTCTTGCGGTACAGTGCCCCTGCTTGGCAGGCTAGGCTAGCTGCTGTGCGCTTTGGAGGCGCTGCTGCTGCTGGTGGCGCTGTTGTTTGATCGTGTGTCGTCTGCATGCTGTTGCCTTTCTCAGTTCGCTTATGTGACACGTCGGGTGGAAGCTGCTTTATTTGAGCCTGCACAGTAGTGATCCAGCAGTGATATAGCACTGCTTCAGAGTGATACACATGAATGAGACATGCAGTAGTGCTGAGCAGGATGTGCACGAACACGCAAGCAAACAGTGCTGCTGCTATTTCTTGCTGTTACTAATGTTTGGATATAGTTGTTATTTTGGTAGGGTGTGCCTGCCTGGTGCGCAGCTCAGGGGGCACGCAGCACCCTATCAGGCTCACACTCCCAGACCCAGCTGGCAGTACATGGTGATATGCCTTGATCTGGGTTCCGATATGGCTGTGTTATGCACCTAATTCGTTGCTACATCTCTTAAGGGAGATTTAAGCATAGTTTTCGTTGCTGGCTTACCTGCTCTCATCGGTAGCACCTGTCACTGCAGCAGCAGCAGCAGCAGCAGCACAAGCAGCAGCGCTGCTGTGTCAGCATACCCATGCGCAGCCATGCTGCAGCCGCAACCGATCACAAGATGTGCTTCTGATGATAGCGAAGCTTGAATAGCATACAGAGGGCGCTCTCGAATGGAGAGCAGCGGGTGTAACTGCTGCTTGTCCGTGTGGGAAGCTGTTCGTGCAGCAAATCGCAGCGGTACTGTCGTGTTAGCACGCAGAGGAGACCAACAATGCACTCGCATGTCACGTATGAATGTTTCTTCGCGACCAAACAGCTCTGGCTTCGAAGGACAGAGCAGACTAGGGCCACACACCGCGGGCAAACCCTCGCCGTGTCATTAGTGCTTTCGCCTGTCACTGCGATCGCAGATAGAGTCATTTCAAGCAAACGTATCGATGAAACAGCGATGCTTGAGCCGATCCCGTGGGCCTTCAAAAGTGTCCGACTTGGACAGAACGGGCAGCTGCTGCTGGTCATCATTCATTTTCTCGATCGCCACTTATCAGTATATCATTATCGCTGCTATAAGTCATCTGGCAGATTAAGTTTTTGAAGTGCATGATGACGCTGTGTCAGGGGAGCTCGAGAACTTGATGGCAGCAGCAGCAACAGCGGAGTCTGTGTGTGTGTGTGAGTGCGTGCCATGAAGTCAACAACAGCAGCAAGAGGAGCTCAAAGCGCTGCAGGAAGCTCATCTTGGATCAGCAGCTGCTGCAAGCTGCTTTGCAGGGGCAAGTTTGGGCAGCAGTTTGCAGCGCTGTTCTACAAGAATGGTGAGAGCTTCTGACGCAGTTCATGGCTTTGCTGTTAACTGTTGTTGAGGCATCTTAGCAACACAGCAGCACCTACAACAGCATCAGCAGCAGCGGCAGCAGCAGCAGTGTTCATAGCAAGACAGGCGCTTAGTGCTGCATGGTTCAGCCACCTGCCGCAAGTGCATCCCTGTGGGACATGACAGCTCAAACAGCAACGGCACCGTCGCTTGAACTCATGTCCCCAGAAATGTGTTCTTTTCACAAGTGCATGGATGGGCTAAAGCTTGGCCTCCATGTATGCTGTTGTGCCTTGATGCAACTGCTTTGCTTGCAGCACTGGTGGCACGGCGCAGCAGGCACTCTTAATTCTTGCCAAAGAGCTGATCGCCATTGTTGCGCTCAGTGTCTGGCTCATTCTATAATATTGACAAGTCATGCTGCAACCCATCAAGCATGCATGTTTGATGTTCCTGTTCAACTGCTGCTGCTGCTGCTGCTGCTGCTGCTCCATGCAGCGCTGGTGGCATGGCGCAGCCGCCGATCAACAGCCATCCGCCTCTCAGCCCCCTTCATTTTCCTGGCCCTGGCGTTGATTGTTACTTTGGCCCTAAACGTCAACTTTGGACTCCGGGAGCGCTTTGTAGCGGTGCTTCCGGGACAAGAGAAGCCGACGCTGATTGAGTCAATTCCAGAGTGTGGCAGGGATGTGTACATCGCGGGGCGCGACTGCCTGGACTTTCTGTACACGCCAGCAGGCGACCCAGTCGTAGAGGTGAGTCTCTGCATTCATTTATGCAGCCAAGTTACATGCCTTGTTGACTTGTTTTTTAGGGGGTTTAAGGGCATTGCTGACTGGTTGGGGCTGTTGAACTGGATCTCAACATCAAGTTTAGACTCAGGGGGCGCTTTGTAGCGGTGCTGCCAGGACAAGAGCGGCCGCAGCTAATTCAGTCCATACCAGAGTGTGGGAGGGATGTGTACATCGCTAGACGGGACTGCTTGGACTATTTCTACACTCCATCAGGTGACCCAGTTGTGGAGGTGCGTAACACATGCTGTCATATCATATTGTTGCAAAATGGTTGCATGATGATCCAGTCGATAGCAGAAGTGTGAGAAGCGTGGGAAGACGTGTACATCGCTGGTAGGGACTGCCTGGACTTTCTTTACACACCAGCAGGCGACCCAGTTGTCGAGGTGCGTTTGCACTCAGGGTGTTGCATTGTGTAACACACATTTTGAAAGCCAGTCGCATTACGCTATTGCTTTTCAAATTGTTGCATTGTGTAACACACATTTTGAAAGCCAGTCGCATTACGCTATTGCTTTTCAAATTGTTGCAGTGTGTAACACACATTTTGAAAGCCAGTCGCATTACGCTATTGCTTTTCAAATTGTTGCAGTGTGTAACACACATTTTGAAAGCCAGTCGCATTACGCTATTGCTTTTCAAATTGTTGCAGTGTGTAACACACATTTTGAAAGCCAGTCGCATTACGCTATTGCTTTTCAAATTGTTGCAGTGTGTAACACACATTTTGAAAGCCAGTCGCATTACGCTATTGCTTTTCAAATTGTTGCAGTGTGTAACACACATTTTGAAAGCCAGTCGCATTACGCTATTGCTTTTCAAATTGTTGCAGTGTGTAACACACATTTTGAAAGCCAGTCGCATTACGCTATTGCTTTTCAAATTGTTGCAGTGTGTAACACACAT
>CADDIJ020000445.1:0-18092 GCA_902809745.2 Tetradesmus lagerheimii | reverse complement strand
ACAGTGTCATATGCTTTGGTGAAATCAGTGAACACTGCCACAGCAGAGGTGCCATTCACCTGCAGCAAGGCTGGTAAGATTTGAAGCAGGCGTATGCTGTCTCTGATTTGACGGTGTTTTAAAAATGCACACTGGGCAGGATGTATGATGTTGCCAATTACGGCCAACAACCGGTTAGCCAAAATTTTAGCCAAAATACGGTAAACATAATTCAGCAATTGTATAGGACGGTAGCTGCCGGGCAATAACTCATCTTCACCTGGCTTCAGAATTGGAATAATAACTCCATCCAAAAAACCAAGAGGTACCCTATGCAGTTGCCCAATTGCTGAATAGAGGGATGCCAGGATGGGAGCCAACTGCTCCCTGAATTGACGAAACAGTTCACCAGGTAAACCATCCAAACCAGGAGATTTGCCAGGGGCCGTACCTCTGATGGCATAGACCACTTCATCCACCGTGACTGAGCCTTGCCCCAGTCCTTCTGCCTCCAGAGGGCCAAGCGTCCTAGAATGCTGTGACACTGCTTCGAGAACAGCTTGCCTGGCTGTGACAGTGGTATGTGGACAGGTGGTGATGGTGGCATAATGCTGGCCCACTATGCGTGATAGTCCAAGGCCATCTCTAACCAAGTGGCCTGAGCCAGGTGCGCGTAGACCCCTGATGTATTTGCCACCCTTGGGTGGCCGCACAATACGGCTCATAGCTGAGCTTGGCCGTTCACCACCATGCACCCATCGCTGCCTCCTGGTTTGCTGTTGCTGAGCTTCATCTGCTACTTGCAGGTGTGCTAGGTTGTCACGTGCTACTAGAAGGGCAGCCAGAGCTCCCAGCACAGCTGCTCCACTGCATGTTCCCAACTGCTGATGTGCGGCCTGAACAGCAGCTGATGCCGCAGCACGCTGTGCTGCCGGTTGCTGCTGGGCACGGTGCTGCCTTGCTGTGTGATTCAATCGCAGCACTTCAGCACGGAGTTTAAGAATGAAGCCAGGGAACCAACTGTCCAGTAAGGTGTTGGCATCTGTGGGTAGTTGATGCTGCTGGTCAGTCAACCATTGCTCCATAGCTTCTTTGCAGGCTGGATCTGACAGAAATAACAAGCGCAGTCTTTGCAAGCCAGGGCCAAGGGCACCACGACCACATGGCAGCAACTGTATAATCACTGCATAATGGTCGCTGACTGGGCCTTGGCGGTCTGCCTGCCAGCAGGCTGCTAGCTGAAAAATAAGGTTTGGACTAATGTATATTCTATCAATTCTAGATGCTGCGTTTGCCCTTACATAAGTGAAGGCCTTACGGGAGGGATGCTGCCTTCTCCACGCGTCACACATACTGGGTAGATGCTGCATCCAGGCAACTG
This sequence comes from Tetradesmus lagerheimii, assembly GCA_902809745.2. NCBI lineage: Eukaryota > Viridiplantae > Chlorophyta > Chlorophyceae > Sphaeropleales > Scenedesmaceae > Tetradesmus > Tetradesmus lagerheimii. Next base: position 16,732 of record CADDIJ020000445.1, on the reverse strand, counting down.
TAGGTGTACTGTCATGTGCAGCTGCATGCCGCAGCTGCTGCTGTTGTCCTGCTGGTGAGCGTCTATCCAAAGCTGTGTTGGTTACAAAGTTGAAATCCCCAAGGAAAACCAGGCCTCTGTTGGGCTGCTGCTGTTGCTGTTGCCATATGCTTGCCAGAGGGCCACTGATAATCGCAGCATTTGCTGCAATGTTGTTGGCATGTAAATACAGACCCACAACACTTAGCTGCTGGCCTGCCCATTCCAACGGAACTTGCAATAGTCTCCCTTGTGCTGGACCAGTTGCTGGTGCTGTGGGCTCCCCACATAGGCGCATCACTCCGCTAGCAAAATGCTTAGAGCGGATAAGCACAGCCACACCTCCTGTGATACGCTGCTGAGCTGCAAATGCCACGCTCCAAAAGGAGTGCCATCCTCTATGAAGAAGTTGGCGCTCCACTGCTGTCCTGTCCAAGAAACCCACATGGGTGTCTACTGCTGTCACAATGTCTAGGCCCTGCTGCTGCCAATACTGACAAAGGCCATCCAAATTAACAGCTAAGCCATTTACATTGTGGCAGCCAACTCGTAAGCAGGGCCTTCTAGGCATTAGGCTTTTTAGTTGCTGCCCGCTTCCCACTGCTGGTGGGGTGTGGCAGCACAGGCTTACTGATCTGTGCTGGGACGTGCAAGGGTTGCTTGTTTGCAGCGCCGGTGTGCTTGCCAGACAGCTTGGCCAGCAGCAGCAACTGATCCATGCCTTCCTGCTGCTGATCATGCAGGCTGAGAGCTATTGGTGGAGGTTGTCCGCCTAAGCCGCCTGTATCTGCTGCTGGGAGGTTAGACTGAACACCCACCTGATGCTGCAGCAGCTGCTGCTGATCAGCATTGCTGCTGTCACTAGCAATAGCAGCGTCAGCAGGAGCAAAAAGCTGCTGCTGCTGCTGCTGTTGCTGCTGCTGCTGCTGCTGCTGCATATTAGCATTGCTATCCCCGCCAGCAGCAGGAGGGTCAACAGTAGCAGAAAGTCCGCACAGCTGCTGCAGGTGAAGCTGCAGCTGCTGTTGCTGCTGCTGCTGCTGCTGCTGCTGTTGCTGCTGCTGCTGCTGTTGCTGCTGCCGCTGCCGCTGCTGTTTCGGTGGCTGTTGCTGCTGCTGCTGCTGTTGCTGCTGCTGCTGCTGTTGCTGCTGCTGCTGCTGTTGCTGTTGCTGCTGCTGCTGCTGCTGCTGCTGTGGGGTATCCACCATGTCAACGTCGCCAACCGCGCCTTGAACAGCAGCATGCTTCCTGAGCCGATCAGGGGAGCTAGTGGCTAGCTGCTCCTCTTGCTGCTGCCGCGTGCGGGTACGTAGCAGCTGCTGTTGCTGCTGCCGCTCACGTTCCAATTGCAGCTGCATACGCTGCTGCTCCTGTTGCTTCTGCTGCAGCTGCAGCTGCTCCAGCTGCTGTGGTGGTCCAAGCTGCAGTGCACGCTCAAAATGCTGCAAGAACATGTCGTCACACAGCTGGCTTGCTGTCTGGGACACCTCTCGCATAATGAGGTTACGCGGCGTAGAACTAGTGCACAAAGTTATGCTGCTGGGTGCTGATCCTGTGCAAGCTGCAGCAATGCGCACTGCATTGAGGGTTTGAATGCCACCTAGTGCAGCCCAGTCAGCAGCCAGCACATTGTAGCCCTGCTGCCGCAGCGCATTGGCCACCCTGTCTGGCTGCCACCCTGCACACCCATCCAACTGAAAGCAGCGGACAGGAATGCTGTTGTAGCGTGCATTTAAGCGCGCTGCACTGTCTGGCACTATCAGCAGCCCTGTCTGTGCATCCAGTAGGTTCTGCAGCTCACTGGGGTCCTGGACAACAAAGTCAAACGACATGTACACTGCAGCAGTGGTGCCACTGCCATCCGGCCGCTGCTGTGAGCGCCAGAATGCCCGTGGCTGCATAGAGCCCAGGGCAAGGCCCTTTGCTTGCTGCAGTGCTAGTATCTGCTCCTTGAACAGTACAGCGTCCTCCTTGCTGTCCACCTTACGCTGTACCTCCAAAAGCGGGCGCAGCTGCCGCTCATCCTCCTTAGACAGATGCAGTACCATGCAGCCTGGCAGAGCAGATGCCTGCCGTTGGCAGCGGTCAACCTCACGGCGAACTTCTGCTGCCTCCTGGCGCTCTTTAAAGCGTTGTGCACGGTTCTGCTGCTGCTTGAAGGTGCCAGCTGCCAGCTGAGCCCTCAACTGAGTTGCAAACTGCCGAATTTCAGTTATTGCTGCTGCTGCTGCTGCCATTGCTGCTGTGGAGCATGCTGCTCTAGCCCAAGAAAAGGAGCTGGGTGTGTCGTAGGGGCCTGGCCTGTGGCTGCAGCAGCAGCAGCTGAAGTCACCTCTGCAGAGACAGGAGAAGGCTCTCCTGCTGCAGCGGCTGCTGAAGATGCTCTGCTTGCCTCCAAGGCTGTCTCATTTTCGCGATACAGCTCCTCTAGCTCCTGCATCCCGTCATCGAGGGCAACTGGCGATACTGCCGGTGCCGCTGCAGGTTGCAGGGTGTTGGGCTCCATTGCAGCCATGATACGAAGACTATTGGCAATTATATTACTGCCTATAGTGCCGTGTAGGCAGCTAATGGCCTATAACGTGGCGGGGGGGAACTCAAACTATGAACATCAAACATGCTCAAGGTCAAGAAGCTGCGCTCCCTCGCCAGCTACTAATTCGAAGAGTAGATGTGATAATGATACGTTTTCTACGAAGAAAAATGGTTTATTCCAGAAACACCTCAAAAGTCGGGTCGGACGCAAACTGAAAAAAGCGGAGTGTTGCTTTTGCCTTGTTCAAAAGGAATTGATGTAGCTGCTGTGCAAAATGGAGACCAATGTAACCTCATCAATTCCTCTGCAATGCCACAAAAAGCGCAGGGCATGAAATCGAAGGGGGTACCACCACTATAGGGAGCTCTCTGCAAAGGAAAAGCCCGCCAAAATGCGCCTAAAATTGGGGCACTTTCAAGCCTTGAATGCCACCGCATTGGCATTCTAAATACATTTAAAAAATGCGTTGAGCATGATGGAGCCTGTCTCGGATGTCTTGTCTGTGGAGGCTGTAAAGTAACACTCAGGCGGCTTCGCCCATATCGTCCAGTCACTTTGTACATCACAAGGACCATGACTCACTGTGTATTGAACACAATATCTCGATTGTACTTGCTGTTCTTCGTCAGTGCAATGTTCGTTTCCACAATTCGGGCATGCCCAAACAAACACATCTCCTCGTCGCACGATATTTCAAACGAGAAGCAAAGAACAGAGTAAGCTGCAACTTGTGTGACTATGGCCTGTCTTAAAGGCTACAGCACTGTGCTAGGCACGTCTTCGACAAGTGCAACAAAGCTACTGCAGGCAATCCAAAAGCCACGTTAGCTGCACATTATGTGATTATGGCCTGTCTTCCAAGCTAGATCGTTGCGCTAGACACGTGTTCGACAAGTGCAGAAACGCTACTGCGACACACGGGCAGGAAGTTTTAGACTTGTTGCGTGAAACACGCGACTTAGATGTGCTGGACCCAGCACGGATCGCACAGTTCCATGCGCAACAGACACAGCAGCTGCAGCGCCAGCAGGCTTGGAGCGAGCATACACAGCAGCAGCAGCTGTCTGGACAGGTACAACCACCAGACCTGCAGGACCTTGAAGATCACTTGCAGCAGGCATTTGCAGCTGCAGCCGCAGCACAGCGGCCCGCAAAACGCGCTGGCAGGCAGTCTGAGCGCTTGCAGCAGCAGCAGCAGCAGCAGCAGCAGCGGCAACAACAGCAGCTCCAGCAGCAAGAACAACCTGAGCCCGGCACACGGCAGCGTCGAAGCAACACTATGCAGCATGCGATGCAAGCAGCAGCACACAACAACGCAACAATAGCGCAACAACGACAACAACAACACACGCAACAACGGCGAACGCACACACTGAACTTGTTGATGCACTAGTTTGTAGAAATAATGCTAATGACTGCACCTTTTCTTGTGTCCAAGCAGACACGATAGAGGCACTTGGTGGCACAAACAATGCAAGCAACAACAACATAGTAAACAACGCAGCACAACAACAACACAACACGACTCCCTCAACTTGCGACCGCACTAGTTCAACTGGCCCTGTGTTTGCACCAGGTTCCGCGGCTTTTGTTTAATAATAATAATCAATCCTTGTAAGCCATACCTTTCGGCATCGGCAACCGCGCCTCACCCACTGGGGAGGCGGAAAGCAGACTGATTATTCTCTCTATTTTCGATGTAAGGTAGACCACCCAGACCCTTACACCCCTTCCTAGGCAGCATGTGGGAATCACCCCATACGATGGACTGCATACCTAGCGGGGCCGGTGTGTATATAGCCAGCAATCGACGGAGTCCTGCGGAGAGTCGCGAGGACATTAGCAGCATCCTTCCTTCGGCTTTCGCCGACTGTATCCCTGAGTCCAGAGACATACTGCTTAGGCTCAGAATCGAACCTGCAACCTTTCGGCCACTGTTCGTCCGTCATCACCACTGCGCCACGTGTTTAACGTCCCGCGGCTTTTGTTTAAAGCTCCCCTTGGTGGTTCCACACTCCCAAACCATCAGGCCAGTGTACAATATATTTAAGATATTGAGATGTTACTCAGTATACTGCCACTAAACACACATTATTTTAATACTGGCGTTGATGCTATGGCTTAATGGGTAACATGATGATGATGATGATTATTTTAATACAACAGGCCTGCCTCCTAGGAGTCATCACTGTGCCAAGGGACAAGTCCCAAACCAGATGAAGTATCAAACAATGTAATAGTGGTTACAAAGCATTGTATGCCACCATGCGCCCCACACTGGGGCGTTCCATAGCATATCACTTGCCAGCAGCATGTGAGCTGGTGAACAGCAGTAGTACCACTAGTGGTGGGCCCCTGAGGGACCCACTTGCGCCCCACAGCAATCATAGTTACGGTCTCATTCAAATAGGAGTCTTTGCTTCGCTCAACTTGACGCACAGCCGGAGATGGCATTCTTGGTGGGGCTCTAGTCAGGGTACAGCACCATAACAGGTACTCCATGCCATGTACCTCGAGATCTCTGCTGGCTTTCTGCCAAGGCTGGCAGGTGTTTGTGATGTATCTATCGCGTACATGGCCCCCGCTCAAACACGTTTACTCAACTAACCCAGCAGCTCACTTTTCTGGGGCGCCTGATTTGAACAACAGCTCATCTTAATGTAATGTTAATGAATTGATTCGCCGAGTACACATCATGATCCTCTCGAGCAGAAAAGGTTGTCTGCAACAAACTTCAAATGAGAAGTTTGTTGCTCGCTGGCCACTGGAGCAGCTCCTGGCTTTTGGCATGACGGCGATTAATGAAGACAACACGCTGGCGTTGAGATCACATTCGAGGATGCCCTGGCCTGGATGGATCACTATGCTTTGCTTTGCCCAAAGATCGTGAGGTAGGAAGGCGATCTGGTGCATATGGATTGAGCATTAGATACCTTGTTCAACATTGATTGATTTATGTGATCTCTGTGCCGCTGTGCTGCTAAGGATCGGCTAGGCAATGGGTAACGGTCAGCAGAGGCACGAGTAGCTGCACTTGTTTGCAGTTGGCTGCCTCCAGCAGTGGTGCTGATCTGCTGCTTTGTTCTTTCATATTGCTGGAAGCAATGATTGGCATGGCTGGTAAGGTCTATCACCAGTGTAAAATGCCTGGGGCTGTTGCTGTCAAAGCACGCTGCTTGCCTTGTGATACCCGCAGCCAACATAGCAGGGAGGGTTAATGCAGTTGGTGATTCGTGGTGCTGCAGAGCGTGTCACCACACTTGCCTCGAGCAATTACTGTGCTGTGCTTAGGGGAAATGCCTGGCAAGGGCTCAATTGTCGTAGTGGACAACAGTACCCTGCACAATGTGGGCTGATGGTTGGTTATGATCACAGCTGCCGGTCCTGCTGCATATCATATCCAGCATACCAGGGACGCTTGCTGCTGTCTTTGTTGCAATTGCAGGTTTAAGCTGGAGACCATTCTGCTGAGCATATCATCATGCGCAGCGGCGTTGTCTGAGCTGCATTCAGGTGGGATGCCAACAACAACAAGGGACTTCAGCAACAAGGGGGGCTAAATAGCGTCTCAGGGGGGGGGCAGAACCAAATGCAGTTGCAGAATGTGGGCGTGCACCGTCACCATCATATCATCACAAGGTGTCGCATGCAGCCATGCCAGCCATGCCAGATCAAAGCAACACTGCACATTTGTTGAAGGAACGGTGCGGTTGCATCTCTTGGCATGCATGAGGGAGGTAATCAGAGGCTGTGAGAGCAGCAGAACTACGCAGTTGTGTTGGCCACCTGACACTCTGGCTTACATCTCACTGTGCCCTGTGATTTGCAGGCTCATGATGGAATGGGGGCTGTCAGCAAGCTGTTCAGGAGCGTGCTTGTCAGTGCTGTATTCCTTGCAAGGAAGCAATTGCTACTGGTAAGCAAACCTGTACCAAGTTGCTGCAGCGACGGAGCAGTGGCAGCTGCATTGGCAACAGCAGGAGGTAGCTAGAGGTTCAGCTTACCAGACCATCAATGCTAGAACACATGCAGCAGCACATGTGTGGTACATGGGTGCCATCAGCTATCTATTCATGAATACGCTCAGCAGCACTGTGTTTGCTGCCACTGGTAAGTGAACCTTTACCCAGTTGCAGTAGTGACAGAGCAGTGGCAGCAGCAGCAGCGGGCACAGGATTGCTAGAGGAGCTGTTTAAGCAGACCTGTAATGTGGCATGTGCTACTGCACTGTAGCTCCTAAGCAGCAGCACCACCACCACCACAATATACCACTTACCGCTGTCTTTGACAAATTGTTGCGCGTCGACATCAATAGCATGCAGTGTGTGGGACACCAGTGGCTCATCAGGTGTCATTGAGATGCATATGTTGTGTGTACACAGCACACAAGGGACTAGCAACTGCATGATGCTGTAAGCAGCTGCATTCATGTTCTTATGTCCTTGGCTGTGTGTGTCTGCATGCTGTGCAGGTGTTCAAGCTTTGTGTACTGCAAGGTGAACCATGGCAGTCATTCCTGTCTACATGTGCTGGCAACCTAGAGGGACTGGCTGGGTGGCAAAATGAGGTGGCGGCAGGGATGAGACGATGATGCAAACTGCATTTTGCGACGAGTTATTGCAGGCAGTTTGTTGATTGGATTGTTGGCACAGCACTGCACCGGGTGCTGCTGCAAGCAGCGCAAGCGGCCTGCCATATCATACTGCCACAAATAGTGTGCAAGCAGCAGTGGCCACCAACTGCCTTGTGGCGGACAGAGTGTTGTGCACCTACCCGTTTGATATGGCTGTGTATCTGGTCTGTCTTCACGCAACGTGTGCAATACTGCAATACAGCCACCTGTGTATATGGCATATGGCACCAGTTCAACTGTGCTGTATGCAAGTTGGTGCTGAGTATGTTCTGCATGTGATGGGTCGAGCAGCAGCAACCATTGGAATCAAGTGCAACTAAGTTATTGGATCTGGTTTATGGTCAAGCATGCAATAATGGTTCAGCAGCTCAGCTGAGCAGTGGCAGTTACATGGCTGAGTGACACTCCTGTGCTGTTTAGGCCATTGTGCAGCCATTTTCTAACACAAAGCATGGTTTTTTACAAAGCATGGTTTCTGTGTTGATTTTGATCACATTACACACTGCGTTAACTGATAACGTTGCACGTTCAGGTTGCGTTAATCTTCACGTTAACAGCAAGTAACGCGTTAACGTGGCACGTTAACAACGTTAATCTACACGTTAACAGCAGTTAACGCCGTTAATTTTTGCACTAACGCGTTATGGGAATTAACGTGAGATAACGCCAACTTAACGCGCATTTAACGCCGGTGTGTTGTCATAGTGCACATGTCATGTCTCACACTCAGAGGCTTTCTCGGTGTGGGCCTCCTTTGGGTGAGTGTAACAGGAACTGTTACTATCCATGTAGTGGACGATTAGACATTACTCTTGTGACTCACACGTCCGTGTGAGACACGCGGCAGTCAATGTGACATTGTACTGCCATGTTAGAACTACGCGGGCCTTGCGACGCAGGCGGTCTACAACAGCTTACGCTGGGCCTCAGGCTGATCATTGGTTAACAAACCTCCTTTTGAATACGCTTCCACTACGCGTCTTATACCCAGTGCCGCTGCAGTTGGTAGCTAAGACGTGTTCGACGTGACCTATCGGTCCTTTTTGCTTCGATATCACATACTGGATATCGACTGCCTGTTTGCTTCACTCAACATGGAAGATCTGGAGGAGGGCGAGGTCCCTCAAGCTCAGGCTAGCAGAATGCCTCGCGAGGCAATGAGCACTCAGCCGCTATCCTGTCTGCTTTGTCGGCATGACGGCTGACCAGCCGTTACACTTTGTGGGTACAGCTGCTGCTGTGCTCACTCCTTTACAGTCCCTGTCGGACTCGCTCTCCTTTGTGGAGCGCGTTAAAGCCGCGTATAAGCTGGACCCATGGTTCACGCTTACCAATACTGCTGCTTTGACATTCACGAATGGTCTGTACTTCAGGGGTGACGCACTCGTGCTGCCTGCTGATGCAGATCTGCAGCGTGCTGCCATTCAGGAGTGTCACGACACTCTTTACAGCGCACACGCTGGCCGCACTAAAACATAGCTTAAAGTGCGGCGGTACTTTTGGTGGCCTGCTGGTATGGCTGCTGCTGTGCGGCGCTATGTTGCTGCTCGCAGCTCCTGCCAGCGTGTGAAGGCCTCTAACATGAAACCTGCAGGGCTGTTACAGCCACTGCCGGTGCCGGCTGACACATGGATGTCAGTGGGCATGGATTTAGTTACAGATTTACCGGTAACAGAGAGTACTCATGACTCCATCGCTGTCTTTGTGGACAGGCTGTCTAAGATGGTGCACCTTGCGCCTGGCCGCAAGGATATCACTGCTGAACAGTTCGCGGATATCTTCCTCGATGCTGTTGTCAAGCATCATGGCCTGCCTGATGAACTGGTGTCCGATAGAGGTTCTATCTGGACTAGCAAGTTCTGGCAGTGCCTGCGTGGCACCCTTGGTGTCTCTGCTTCCATGAGTACTGCCTATTACCCGCAGAGTGATGGCAATACAGAGCGAGTGAATCGCATCATGCAGGACATGCTGCGTCATTATGTTGACCCTTCGCAGTCCAATTGGATGAACCTGCTGCCGTTAGTTGAGTTTGCAATCAATGATTCCTGGCAGGAATCTGTGCAAGCAGTACCTTTCGTACTGAACTTCGGCAGGCGCCCACATCTACCCCTAGACAAGCTCTTGAGGGGGAAGGACGCCTTGATGTTCCAGACTGTGTTTCTGCTGCTGATCGCGCAGAATCCATTTTGACTGCTGTCAAAAGCGCTAAAGCTGCGCTGCATGCTGCTCAGCAGCGGCAGGCAGTTGCTGCTAACAGGCGGCGGCGTGAAATGAACATTGCAGTAGGTGACTCAGTTTTCCTGAGCACTGCGAACATCAAGCTGAAGTTCAAAGGATCACCTAAGCTACTGCCTAGGTGGATCGGTCCTTTCAAAGTGCTGGAGCAGATTAATCCAGTCGCCTTTCGGCTAGAGCTGCCAAGCAATCTCAAGGTACACAACGTGTTCCATATCTCGTTGCTCAAACCAGTTTCTCCTGGTGCCTCCACTGTGGCTCCTCCGCCACCAACCATGATCGATGGTGAAATGGAGTATGAGGTAGAGCAGATTGAGAGCCACAGGTTTGTGGGTCATGGCAAGCTACAGTTTCTTGTGAAGTGGCTTGGCTATGGTGTTGAGCACAACACCTGGGAGCCACCAGCCAATTGTGCTAATTGCCCAGAGAAAGTCTCTGAGTACTGGTCTGCTGTGCAGTCCCAGTCTGGCATGCGCTTAGTCGCAGCACCACACAAGAAACAGCGCAAGAACAAGCGCTCAGCACAGGCTGCTGCTTTGCCAGCTGTTAATGCTGCTATACGCAAGCGTCGTCACAAATGATCTCTTAGTGATGTGCTACTGCTTGCTGATTGTCACTTTGCCTCTGGCATGTTCTTGGTGAACTTCTCGTGACATTACTGTCTTTTCAGACATAGCTGCATGCTACCTGTCTAATCTAAGTACATTGTTGTACTTCTGTTGAGTTTGGTCTGTACGCCCGTAACGGCTAGGACTGTATCTCGTCGATGGAGAAAGCACGTGATGTGACCTGCCCTCTAGTGCACTACGCGGACTCCACTCAACTCGACTTGTAGATTTGAGGGAATTATCAACATAAATCCCCGATTGTATGCGCGCCTGTAAGGCTGTTGGTTAGTAGCTGGGCTGCGTGCCATAAGCTGCTTGCTGTACTGGCTGTGTTATCAGTGCAGTTGTCCTGAGCGTTGCTCATTGCCAACTTGGTCTCTTATCAGCGTATTGACTGAGGACAGTCAAAGACCCTGATGGGGGAGGCCTGTAACAGGAACTGTTACTATCCATGTAGTGGACGATTAGACATTACTCTTGTGACTCACACGACCGTGTGAGACATGCGACAGTCAATGTGACATTGTACTGCCACGTTAGAACTACGCGGGCCTTGCGACGTAGGCGGTCGACAACAGCTTACGCTGGGCCTCAGGCTGATCATTGGTTAACAAACCTCCTTTTGAATGTGCTTCCACTACGCGTCTTATACTCAGTGCTGCTGCAACGGTCTACTAGGCAAGGGCGCCACTCTTACTACTCCTGTTCCCCAATGGTTCTATCAAAATAAATGCGGAGCAGCCAAAATGAATTCCTTAGGTTGTTTATTTTACTGACAATGCTGCATTTTCAGAGTAAGGTTGCCACCATGACTTCACCCTCATGATAAGTCATGATGCTGTTAGTGTGTCCTGCTAAGGTGTTGTTACAACAGCCTGGCAGTAACATGCTGTCCCATGTGCAGGACAGCAGGCCTCCATCAGGATGCTCTGGCGACGAAATTATTTGACAGATACACTATGTGAGTGGGTGCTGAGCTGCTTTGCTGGTGTACTGCAATCATATGATATCGAGACAGCCCAGTGGGGATGCTGGGGCTGGCACAAGGTGTAGTACACAAAAGAACCTGCCTCAAGCTAGCTATCAACAGTGTTCAGCATATTACATTGTGCAATACTTTCAACATGGTAGCACATTGCTGGCAGCACATGCCATGCCGGAGTCCGGCAGTGTGTAAGCCACACCACAGCATGTGTGTAACATACGCTGAGGTAAGCTGCACTGGCTGCCCCGAAAGCAAATCAAACAAGCAAAGTACATTGATTAATTGGACACGAAAACAGGGGCGCCCGTCTGAGCAGCGTTGCACTCAACTTGTGCATCATGATTGCTGCATTAGTGACATTGACGCTAGCTGCATATGGCATGTCATTGACGTGCGCAATAAGGAACCCTGCCGTATAGGTAGCTGCTGACCACACTCTATTCACACATGCTGCGCGCGTGTCCAAGGTTGCACTGTGGGTGTAACTGTACCACACACAGCAACAGCAACGATAGTGTTGGGAGCCACTGAAGATCCTTCTCTGGCGCCTCTGTAAGATGAAGAAGAAGCGCACTAAGACACCGCGAAAGCAGCGTAGTACTCCAAGTTGGTTTGGTTGGCGGGCACTCTACTACAGAAAGGCGGCAAGATAGACTACAGCGAACTAGCACTCTGAATCTGAATGAGCGAATTAGCGTGAGGGTTGCGTTAACTACGTTCTATTGAACTCCGCAAGAGGCGGCGCTGGCATAACTTGCTACTACTGCCGTCTGCTATTGCCAAAAACACTGAGAGTCAGCTGTCTTGCACAATGCAAGCTGTATCGAGGCTGAACTAAGCTAGAAGCGGGTTAGATCTAGATCTGAATGTGAGATCTGAATGTTAGATCAAAGAGAGACTCGCACACACCTGGAATTGCCGTTGTAAGACAAGCCTAGAGAGTTACCATAAGGGAAGAGGACCAACACTGCTGCACTGAGGCAAGGCAGCTGCACTGAGGCAAAAGCACACTGAGGCGCTGACAGAACAAGAATAAGAACCAGAAAGAACAATGGCAAACTGACAGTGAGGGAGAGAACGCGAACGTATCAAAACAACCCTGCCCTGGCAGAAGGAAGCACCAGTTTAAATACCAGCCAGGCAGGGTGCAAGGGGTGGCCACACGCCATAACAAGGCAACGCCAAGAATGACTTGCTCAGCTTGGCCTCTAGCAAGTGCTCGCCTGCACGACAAGGGCAATTGAACCGACACAACCACAGCGAGCACTTGCCCCGCCTGGTTCGACCATCTTTGGCTCTGCCCTTCCTCAAAACTGCCCCGTCTCCTTTGGTATAAACCCAACAGTAATAACATCACACCATATAAACATTCAGCTGTCCGAATAGCTGACTGGCGACCCCAAAGTGTGTCGCCCTGCTTCCCGACAACCTTGACACCTTGATTAGGTAATGGCTCACAAAGCACGAGCAGTCACAGCACCAGCACGATGATAATGTGACATAGACAACATCAACAATAATGCTGCACGGGCTGGCCTGCGAGCACTGTCATTCCTTCACACGGTAACCATGACATATCATCTCCGGCACACGCTGATGCTGCCTGTAGCAAACACAACGTATTTCACACTACAAATATAGCTAATCCACGTGCAGCAAGCCCAGTCAACGTGGGGGTCAACTGCGGCTGTCACACTGTAATCTCTCATGACGCATTACAGTACTGCTAGGGCATGCTACCGCCGCCAGCCCAAGTGCCACACAGCATGACTGGCTGTGTGCTCGGCACAACTCCATGTACGGCATGACAGCTGACGTGCGCAATAAGGAACCCTGCCGTATAGGCAGCTGCTGACCACACTCTATTCACACATGCTGCGCGCGTGTCCAAGGTTGCACTGTGGGTGTAACTGTACCACACACAGCATGTTGCAACAGCAACGATAGTGTTGGGAGCCACTACCCCCCTAGGCACACACCGAAGAATGAGTGGATGCCGGTAAAGCGACCCCAATACGCAACAGCCCATCATGCCAAACACTACAGCATCATCCACACACATAGCTAACACAGCCTTCCTCCGCGCGGTAGTCTGGTTGTAGTCGAGATGCCCTAAGGCCAGGCGTGCAGTAGATGCACAGCCATACATACTCCAGGTTGCCGTGGCCGCAGGGTGGACCCTTGATGATGTGAAGGCGTCCAGCTTGCTGTAGGTGACGTAGGAACGCTGCACGAAAGGGGGTTGTGCTAGCCAAGTAGCGGCAGGGCACCATAATATACGCACTGTCGACGCCATTACTAAAGGATGACACGGCTAGATCTATGCAAGCATCAGGATACCACGGCTTGCACACTACTGCCTCAACCAGCGGATGAGCGCTACGCACATGCTGCCAGAAAGCAGGTTGCAGTGCAGCTAGATGTGAGCTAATACTAACATGTTGTGCCGCAGACAGGGTATTGGCAACTACGCATGGCGCAAACTCTTTATAAACAGCAACGGAGGTGGCAGCAGGGTCAAACACTTGTCTGACAGCTGAGAAGTCTATGACAGTGCTAAGAACAGCAAGGTCGGCGCTAGTGAGTGCACTATGGCGAGAGAGCAGAGTTGGCATGCGCAAATGCACTGCTGTCAGGTCTACCGCAGGAGCGGCAGGCTGCTGCAGTGCCGCTACCATTGCGCTGCTCACAGTAGTTTCACTAGAAGGTATGGCAATATTAACATCAGCAGGCGGGCGTGCATGTGGATGCTGCAGGTATGGTCTAACGCTGCGTAGCGTAACGTCAAAGTGCTGACCTGACGGGTAGTAAACACGCATGCAGCGTGGGTAGTGCCGATGACCTCGGTACTGAACCAGGCCCCATGTTGGCACCTTGGTCCTGTTAGGCCCTGGGAAGGGGTATATGATGAATCTGCCATGCAGCAACTCTGCTTCTGCCAGCATGCGTCTGCGCTGCTTCCCAAACAAAGGCGCTACATCCAGCCTAGCCTGTTGAGCCAGATCCTGTCTGTACTGTTCATTCACAGCTTCTCTTACTTCCACAGGTCCTATGTCGACACCTGCTGCTACACAGTAAGGGCACAGCCAGGCGCCAGCGGGCACACGCCTCAAAGGCGGGACCAAGCACTGCAGATGCCAGCCTGTCGCGCAGTTACTACACAGAAGCATGCGTGCTTCATCATAAGGCGAGCCGCATACCTCACAAGGCAGGTCTTCAGGGGGCCTGGCCAGGGTAGGATCTACTGTTGGGTCTATATTTGGCAAATGGCAGGGTGCTAGGTTAACTATGTTCTGCTGTATGGTGGTGCCACATCTGCCTTGCAGCGTAACCTGGCCCTGCGGCTTAACAGCTACCACGCGCAATATTTCTGGCCGGGCTTTGATCTGCAAAGTATTCTGCACATCATGATCTTGCACGTATACAAACTGTCCTGGAAAGAACTTCAGCAGAGAAGGTTTGTAACTTCCGCTGTTGATCTGCGCATACCTCTTCTTATCCCTATGCTGGGCTATCTGCAAGTTGGCCATAGCTTCAGGGCAGAGTCGTTGCACCACAGCAGCGCGTTGTAGCAAGCACTCGGCGGCAAAGTCAGGGTCATCAAAGCTAATTGGTTGAGACAGGCGCTGCACTATGGCTGGTGGCACGACAGGGCGTCTAGCAAACATGAGCTCATAGGGCGAAATTTTAGTGCTAGCCTGCGGTGAGCACCTGTATCCCAGCGCTATCCAGTGCATGCCTTCATCCCAAGTATCTATGTTACTTTCCTGCTGGCAGTACTTGCGCAAGGCTTTCTTAAATGTCTGCACCATGCGCTCAGCCAGCCCGTTGCCCTGAGGCCTATGTGGCGCAGTCACTCTATGGTCTATGAGAGCAGATTCCAGCAAAGCATCAAACTGTCCTCTGAATTCTGTGCCTTGATCACTGCAAACAACTGCCATGGCTGAGAACCTTGACAACACATGTGATAGGAAAGCACGCGCAGTATGCATTGCTGTCTTCTCAGGCAGGGCTATCACCTCCACCCATTTAGACAGATGCTCTATGCACACCATCACCCACTTGTTGCCTGATTTGGTTGGCAGGAACTCGCCACAGAGGTCGACGCTCCAGCGGTAACCCAGCGCCATGATGGGCAGTGGTTGGAGCTCAGATGAGCGCGCGTTGAAGGCCAGGTTGACGCGTCGGCACAGGTCACAGCTTTTCACCTGTTCATACACATCTTTATACAGGTCATACCAGTAAAATTGAGAAAGCAGCAGTTGGATGGTGCGCTTCTCACCAAAATGGCCTGCCTTCGTATGCATCTGCTTAACTAAGTCCTGACGCTGTCCAGGTGACGGCACAACTCTGGTAGTGCCGTCTGGCATTTTCCTAAGCATATTCTCATGCACCATAGCACCATCATTGACAGTTAGCCACTGGTACAGTGCTGCGCGGCGATGCAGCTGTCGCAACTCTCTAGCTGACAAGCCAGCTGGCACAACGCCTTCACGCACAAAATGCAAGAGAGCAGCATCCATCCATATGTCACGCTTTACTACATGACTGGAGCTGGTCTGGTCATGCACTGCTGCCATGCAGTAGATTGTGCTGCTATAAAAGGGCTCCACTTCACTCACATTACTAAGGGCTGCAGCAGACGTCAAAGGCTGGCAGACACAGGCGTCAGAACCAAACTGGATGACTGTGGCAGCAACTTGAACCGACGCGGAAGGCAGAGCAAGCGAGGTGGAAACTGCAGTGGGCTCTGCTTGTGCTGGTGTGCTAAGAGACTGGCACATGGCAAACAGGCTGCTGACAGCACTCATGTCCATGGCTTTGCCTAGAGCTGCGTGCCGCGCTGCATCATCTACAGCAATCTGCCCAAGCACAACAGGCACGTACGTACAACCCTGGTCAAAGCCCATAGCTAGCTCTCTTTCTTCTGCATTAGGCTCTGTCCAGCAACGCTGGTTGCCATCAAACACAGCACCAGGCTGACCTGCTTTGAATGCTCTAGACATGCGGTAAGCAGTGAAGGTTGGCAGGGCTGACAGTGGCTCACCCTTGACGTTGCAGCGGTAGAAGGGCGCTGCGTCCGACTTGACAGCAGCCAAAACCACTCTACCTGGCCTCAGTATATCTGTCACTTTTAAACCTGCGGGCCTGTGTACGTGCTGCAGCACAACTTCAAGCTGCTGCAGATGAGCCAGATTAGTCCAGTAGTGGCGCAGCCGATGTGCATAGCTGCCAAACTGCGCTGCATCACATGCAAGCGGGTGACCAATGCACTGACAGATGAACTGGTACTCGGCTGCGCTAGTCTGCTGCAACGCTCCAAAGTTGTGTCTAAGGTAAGTGTTTTCTATAAAATAACCAGGCGGAAGCTGCGGCTGTAGCTGCTGCAAAGCACCCAGCACACGTTTCATGGCGAAGAACGTGGCTGAATGCCCGCCTGACAGTCCTTTCCCACTGCCTGCAGGGCTCAGGTCCTGACACTCAAAGCCGGCAACAACCAGCCATTGGTCTCCATTTTGAGCTCCTGCTTTAACTAGGTGGTCACTGGTTATGGCAGCAACATCTTGCGGCAAGGCCGTAAAGGCATAACGGTAGCTGTCGCGGCTTAGCAGTGCAGGGTACTGGCCGTTGAGCTGGTGCAATCTGTACGCAGCAATGCGCCTAGCTACTGGATCTTTATCGCAGTAGACATACTTCTGCACCATCATGCCGCTGCG